>JAGXOD010000098.1:0-182500 GCA_020368025.1 Brachyhypopomus occidentalis
TTATACGCTGTGTTACGTTATACGATGTGTTACGTTATACGCTGTGTTACGTTATACGCTGTGTTATGTTATACGCTGTGTAACGTTATACGCTGTGTTACTTTATACGCGTTATGCTGTGTTACGTTATACGCTGTGTGTTATGTTATACGCTGTGTTAACGTTATACGCTGTGTTATGTTATAATCGTTATGTGTTACGTTATACGCTGTGTTATGTTATACGCGCTGTGTTACGTTATACGCTGTTACGTTATACGCTGTGTTACGTTATACGCTGTTACGTTATACGCTGTGTTACGTTATACGCTGTGTTACGTTATACGCTGTGTTATGTTATACGCTGTGTAACGTTGTGTTACGTTATACGCTGTGTTACGTTATACGCTGTTACGTTATACGCTGTGTTACGTTATACGCTGTGTTACGTTATACGCTGTGTTACGTTATACGCTGTGTTACGTTATACGCTGTGTTACGTTATACGCTGTGTTATGTTATACGCTGTTACGTTATACGCTGTGTTACGTTATACGCTGTGTTATGTTATACGCTGTGTAACGTTATACGCTGTGTTACTTTATACGCTGTGTTACGTTATACGCTGTGTTACGTTATACGCTGTGTTATGTTATACGCTGTTACGTTATACGCTGTGTTACGTTATACGCTGTGTTACGTTATACGCTGTTACGTTATACGCTGTGTTACGTTATACGCTGTGTTACGTTATACGCTGTGTTACGTTATACGCTGTTACGTTATACGCTGTGTTACGTTATACGCTGTGTAACGTTATACGCTGTTACGTTATACGTTATACGCTGTGTTATGTTATACGCTGTGTAACGTTATACGCTGTGTTACTTTATACGCTGTGTTACGTTATACACTGTGTAACGTTATACGCTGTGTTACGTTATACGCTGTGTTACGTTATACGCTGTCTTACGTTATACGATGTGTTGCGTTATACGCTGTGTTACGTTATACGCTGTGTTACGTTATACGATGTGTTGCGTTATACAATGTGTTACGTTATACGCTGTGTTACTTTATACGCTGTGTTATGTTATACGCTGTGTAACGTTATACGCTGTGTTACGTTATACGCTGTGTTATGTTATACGCTGTGTTACGTTATACGCTGTGTTATGTTATACGATGTGTTACGTTATACGCTGTGTTACGTTATACAATGTGTTACGTTATACGCTGTTACGTTATACGCTGTGTTACGTTATACGCTGTGTAACGTTATACGCTGTGTTACGTTATACGCTGTGTAACGTTATACGATGTGTTACGTTATACGCTGTGTTACGTTATACGCTGTGTTACGTTATACGCTGTGTTGCGTTATACGATGTGTTATGTTATACGCTGTTACGTTATACGCTGTGTTACGTTATACGCTGTTACGTTATACGCTGTGTTATGTTATACGCTGTGTAACGTTATACGCTGTGTTACGTTATACGCTGTGTTACGTTATACGCTGTGTTACTTTATACGCTGTGTTATGTTATACGCTGTGTAACGTTATACGCTGTGTTACTTTATACGCTGTGTTATGTTATACGCTGTGTAACGTTATACGATGTGTTACGTTATACGCTGTGTTATGTTATACGCTGTGTTACGTTATACGATGTGTTACGTTATACGCTGTTACGTTATACGCTGTGTTACGTTATACGCTGTTACGTTATACGCTGTGTTACGTTATACGCTGTGTAACGTTATACGCTGTGTTACGTTATACGCTGTTACGTTATACGCTGTGTTACTTTATACGCTGTGTTATGTTATACGCTGTGTAACGTTATACGCTGTGTTGCGTTATACGCTGTTACGTTATACGCTGTGTTACGTTATACGCTGTCTTACGTTATACGATGTGTTGCGTTATACGCTGTGTTACGTTATACGATGTCTTACGTTATACGTTGTGTAGCGTTATACGCTGTCTTACGTTATACGCTGTGTTACGTTATACGCTATGTTACGTTATACGCTGTGTAACGTTATACATTTACATTTACATTTACGGCATTTAGCAGACGCTCTTATCCAGAGCGACTTACAAAAGTATTATGTGTTCAGTCAGAATATGCATCTCTATCTAGTATAAACAGGTTTAAGTCCAAACTACTTGAGGTCAAGCACTGCCATAAACCGTTGCTAGTGCTGATGCCTAGAAAGAAGACAACAAAATAAGATTAGACACAGTGTAATACCTAGCAAGACTGAAATACCTACAAGACTACATGCAGTATAAGTGCAATACTTAGCAAGTGTTCCTAAAGATAAAGTGCAATTACGCTTTATACCAATGCTTCAGTGGATTAGTGCTTATAAGTGCTTTACAAAGAGTTATACGCTTTGTTACGTTATACGCTGTTACGTTATACGCTGTGTTACTGGGTGTTGGGGAGTTTAGTATCTTATTTATAAATGTCAGGATGGGGCCTTTGGTAAATAACTCAGTTAGGAACTCTGCCTGAGTGGCTTAGTGTTTATTATGTAGTGTTTCATGGTACAGAATACTTCCAAATTAAATAATGTCATAAATACTTACCCTGCCCTGGAGTAAGTTTAAGTGACAGTTTAGAGTGGTAACAAAAATAAACTTCATAAACTCTGAGCACGGGCGGCATGGTGGTGTGGTAGTTAGCACTGTCGCCTCACAGCAAGGCGGTCTGGGTTCGATTCTCGGTCTGGGCTGCTCTGTGTGGAGTATGCATGTTCTCCCTGTGCCTGCGTGGGTTTTCTCTGGGTACTCCGATTTCCTCCCACAGTCCAAAGACATGCATCATAGGTTGATTGGTCACTCTAGATTGCCCGTAGGTGTGAGTGTGTGTGTGCGTGTTGGCCATGTGGTGGACTGGCGAACTGCCTTCGCCCGGAGATGCTGGGATTGGCTCCAGCCCCCCCGTGACCCCGACTAGCGGGAATAAGCGGTACGGATAATGAATGAATGAATGAACTCTGAGCACTCGTCTGGTAAAAAAACAGAGAGAAGTTCTAGGTTATAGGATCAAGCGAGAGAGAGCTAGCTTTGAAGACGGCTACGTGGAGAAAGCGTGAGACGCAATGGAGGTTCTAGACCATCTGAACTGGTGGGCCAGACTGGGACCAGTAGTTCTTTTTGTTGGGTCGATTACTTATCTTATGGTGCTGGCAATTAAGAAGCAAACGTAACCATTCAATATTAATCAACAAGTCATACAGTTTGTTCCCCTTACATCGTACACTGCACCCGCTGACCCATATAGTGGAAGAGATGGGAGCTCATGCATGACAGTGGAGGTCTAAGGAAAACGCAATGTGCCACGTGTCTTGTTCTTATTACAGCTGGCCTGGTGCTTTAGGTCCCTATAGAACACATAGACCTGTAGTCCTCCACACTAATGCCCCCCCCCCCCCCAAAAGTTTGTTTTCTGTTATAAAAAGATTATTAAAACATCACCATTCAGTGCTTTTACTTTTGTGTTATTTGCTTTACAATATTAGCAACTATAAATTCTAATAATGAATCAAACATCAATATTATTCTTGCAAACAGTCTTCTTGCTTCTTCATGCGTGAATTGTAAATCCCCCTCGTACATTCTTACAATTGTGGAATCCAGCGGACCCTTTGGGGAGGACAGACGTGTCTGCGTGCACTGCCCTACGCAGAGTCTGAATGTTTTAATATTCAATCCAAGGGTGGATATTGTATGGAAGTTATTCTGTGTCAATATTAAAATTGAAATGTAATACACAAAATGGTAATGTAATCCTAAATCTGCATTTACATTTTACAGTCACAGAAGCAAGTTTGAGCTCAAAATTCAAATTCAAATGCAATAATTCCATTTACATTTGCAGTTTGGTAGACACTTTTGCAAGTTGGATATATTTCATTTACACATACATTTTGATGCTTTATTTGTGCCTTTATTTAAATGAAAATGTATTTCCGAATTTGAATTATCAAGTTTCATGTGATCATGTAAAGGTTGTATGAAAATTCTAATTAAAATACTAATTCACTTATTCACTTAATATGCATTTGCATTCCGTTATAATGCATTTGAAATGTAATTTTCAACCTCACCAACACGCTAAAAAGATGTCAAACGTTAAAGGGGAAATAGCGCCTCTCCTGTTCGCACTAACATTACTATACCAACAGCTCAATCTGTCCCCCTCAGGCAGCCAATCAGGACGGGCCTATAGCTCAATCTGTCCCCCTCAGGCAGCCAATCAGGACGGGCCTATAGCTCAATCTGTCCCCCTCCGGCAGCCAATCAGGACGGGCCTATAGCTCAACAGTACTGGCCAGTTTTTTTAAACATAGCTGCAGACGTGCTCGTTAGATTAATTCACAGGGTAGCAGACGAGTCCTTATGGTGAATTTACACTCCATTAGTGTGAAAGGTTAATGAGGTTCCTCCTAGAACTTCAGAGGCCCCTGTGTGAAGGGTGAGAATATAGCACCTTAGACTGTGTGGCCACCATAGACAGTGTGTGGCCACTGTAGAAGGCAAATGAAAACTCTGGATGGATGTTATTTATAGGTTTGTTTGCACAGCTGATAAAGTATCTGTCTCAAATGTCCCAATTCTCTGGAAATTTTGTATACTTTACTAGAATTTTCAATGTCTCTCTATTATGAGACAGACAGACATTGTCCCATTGTTTTTCATTTTTGCTGTTCCCATTTCTTATGCCACATCTTGGCATCGGTACATTTCATCCCATATTATGTCGCATATTTGATTTCAGTTAATTTAATCTCCCAACTTCTACATATTTCAGTATATTTACCATTCAAACCCTGCAGGAAGTGACGATGTAGCACTAGTCGCATTAGAATGTGGAATTTGCGCGAACATACTACAGGAGCGTCGGACGCCGAGTACAGCGCACAGACGCACACTGGCGCGCACAGACGCGCACACATACGCGCACACAGACGCGCACTGGCGCGCACAGACGCGCACACATACGCGCACACAGACGCGCACTGCCGCAGGGCTGCTGTGGGTTATTGCCAGACACCCGTTTTGGATTTTTAAGACCACAGAAGCGCATTGAAGCGCACGGCGACGAACTACCAGAATTGTTGGATATCGGTTCAGAGAAACCAGAGATATCTGACATTGTTCTTGGGAGTTTTATAAAGGGCATCAGATACAGACGAGACAGACTGAGGTTTGTGTTTACTTTCGTAAACTCTTTCACTTCTACTTGTGGTGCTCACGAATGACTGAACGACAAAACGAGCATAATACTGATCTCCACTTCGGCCGGATTTAAATCCGACGGATTAATCTGAGCTAATGTGTTTTGTCCTTGTTTCGACAAAGCGATGGAGAAACCATCTCTGCTACCTGGAGAGCGGATGCCTGCTTGAATCGATAACATCAGATAGAGTTTTGAGATTGGAGTATTCAGTTTATTGAATTCTATTGGTCGGGATATCATATTTTATTGATAATTACATAGACTAGCTAACTAGTCACTATTTCCGTTTATATTTTTGCTCACTTTGACGTTAGTACAGTACGACTAACTAGTCAGTTACGTGTAGCTCATCTTGGCTGCCAGTACACGGTACAGCTAATCCCACACTGTCATATTGAAGCCCTAATCCTACCGTGAGACTGAAGACAGTGCTAATCCCACCGTGAGACTGAAAACAGTTCTAATCCCACCGTGAGACTGAAGACCGCGCTAATCCACCGTTCTCAGGTGCGAACACCTGCCGCTCTCGGTCTAATGAAGTTTGATTTCTAGAAACGTCCACACGCGACGCTAAAATAGAGCTGTAAGTTACCACACGACATGTTCAAATGATCACAGACACAATTCTGTTTGGCAAGATTTCTCATTTATTTGGCAGCACTAGTTGCATCCGTTTTTAAAGTATCGGATAATGTTCTCCCGTCCCACAGCGCTGCTCGTTCTCCCGTCCAGCTCAGAGACGTTGGACTGAATTGTGTACGTTACGTATGCGGAAGTAGCGTCACGCCGCGCGCACACCGCGCGGAATGCCGCCCAACTTCCGGCTCTGGTTTCTAGAAACATCGGTTTCTGGAATATTTCGGCACATGATGTCCATGTCGAAACCGTAGTGGTATCAAAACAACTCCTAGGTTAGCTCACCGTGTTTATGTAGCTCTTCCACTTTTAAACTTTTGTAAGTCGCTCTGGATAAGAGCGTCTGCTAAATGCCGTAAATGTAAATGTAAACTGCGTCTCCCAGTTCCAGATCTTTCTCGTATCCAGACAGACTGATGCTGTGGTGATTCCCCACCTCACACTGTCCTCCAGTTTACAGACTGTGGGCTTCATGATTCATGATCCATGGCCGTCTCACTCTCCTGATCCATGGCCGTCTCACTCTTCTGGTCCTTAGCTGTCTCACTCTCCTGATCCTTAGAATAGTACTGCAGACAGGAATGGAATAGAATATTACTGGATATTGTAAAATATTACAGAAAATTATAGAAACAGCAATGAAATATAGAACATGATGAAAATTAAAATGCTACTGGGGACCCTGTTTGCTGCAGTAGTGTGTTGGGTGTTTGCTGCAGTAGCGTGTTGGGTGTTTGCTGCAGTAGCGTTTTGGGTGTTTGCTGCAGTAGTGTGTTGGGTGTTTGCTGCAGTAGCGTGTTGGGTGTTTGTTCCAGTAGTATGTTGGGTGTTTGCTGCAGTAGCGTGTTGGGTGTTTGCTGCAGTAGTATGTTGGGTGTTTGCTGCAGTAGTGTTGGGTGTTTGTTCCAGTAGTATGTTGGGTGTTTGCTGCAGTAGTGTGTTGGGTGTTTTTGCAGTGCAGTAGTGTGTTGGGTGTTTGTTCCAGTAGTATGTTGGGTGTTTGCTGCAGTAGTATGTTGGGTGTTTGCTGCAGTAGCGTGTTGGGTGTTTGCTGCAGTAGCATGTTGGGTGTTTGCTGCAGTAGTGTGTTGGGTGTTTGCTGCAGTAGTGTGTTGGGTGTTTGCTGCAGTAGTGTGTTGGGTGTTTGCTGCAGTAGTGTGTTGGGTGTTTGCTGCAGTAGCGTGTTGGGTGTTTGTTGCAGTAGTATGTTGGGTGTTTGCTGCAGTAGTATGTTGGGTGTTTGCTGCAGTAGCGTGTTGGGTGTTTGTTCCAGTAGTATGTTGGGTGTTTGTTCCAGTAGTGTGTTGGGTGTTTGCTGCAGTAGCGTGTTGGGTGTTTGCTGCAGTAGCGTGTTGGGTGTTTGTTCCAGTAGTATGTTGGGTGTTTGCTGCAGTAGCGTGTTGGGTGTTTGTTCCAGTAGTATGTTGGGTGTTTGCTGCAGTAGTGTGTTGGGTGTTTGCTGCAGTAGTGTGTTGGGTGTTTGTTCCAGTAGTATGTTGGGTGTTTGCTGCAGTAGTGTGTTGGGTGTTTGCTGCAGTAGCGTGTTGGGTGTTTGCTGCAGTAGCGTGTTGGGTGTTTGTTCCAGTAGTATGTTGGGTGTTTGTTCCAGTAGTGTGTTGGGTGTTTGCTGCAGTAGCGTGTTGGGTGTTTGTTCCAGTAGCGTGTTGGGTGTTTGCTGCAGTAGTGTGTTGGGTGTTTGTTCCAGTAGTATGTTGGGTGTTTGCTGTGTACACCAGCATGTGTAATTGATCCATGAGCTGTCAGACTTTATCTCCTGACATGAGAGAGGCCTGTGTGGCAACAGCTATAGCCCATTAGCTATAGCCCATTAGCCCACTAGCTATAGCCCATTAGCTATACCCCACTAGCTATAGCCCTCTAACTATAGCCCTCTAGCTATAGCCCACTAGCTATAGCCCTCTAGCTATAGCCCACTAGCTATAGCCCTCTAGCTATAGCCCTCTAGCTATAGCCCACTAGCTATAGCCCTCTAGCTATAGCCCACTAGCTATAGCCCTCTAGCTATAGCCCTCTAGCTATAGCCCACTAGCTATAGCCCTGTACCCTGTGCCTTGTACCCTGCACCCTGTGCCTTGTACCCTGCACCCTGTGCCTTGTACCCTGTACCCTGTGCCTTGTACCCTGCACCCTGTGCCTTGTACCCTGCACCCTGTGCCTTGTAACCTGCACCCTGTGCCTTGTACCCTGCACCCTATGCCTTGTACCCTGTACCCTGTGCTCTGGGTCCCTCTGCTCTGGAGAGGCAGCTCAGCTGCTGTCTGCTGGGCTTGTGAGGACACGTCCAGCAGGACAGGGAACCGTAGTGGAAAGGAACCTCAGCTTGACCTCAACACTTTGGAGGTTGTTAATTCTAGAGCTGTGTGATATGACCAAAATGTCCCATCCCAGAAGAGGTCGTTTTATATCCAGAGAATGAAACGTATCATAATTAAGCAAACGTCCTGTAAGCTTGAGTGAAGTCCTTGGGCGGTTCTGCCCGTGTCTCCTGGCTGGGCGCTGTGGAGAGCTGCTGATGTCAGCAGAGCGTCTGTACAGACTTGTTCCTGCACGTTGGATCAGCTCTTCACTCTCATTTGCTCTTCTGTTTCTATACGACTGTTTCCTCTGCTGGGATTTACTGATGCTTTAGTCTGTCCCACCTGATCTAAAAGGCAGTTCACATCAGGACATTCCTGTGTGCCTGTGTGTCTGTGTGTGTGTGTGTGTGTGTGTGTGTGTGTGTGTGTGTGTGTGTGTGTGTGTGTGTGTGTGTGTGTGTGTGTGTGTGTGTGTGTGTGTGTGTGTGTCTGTGTGTGTGTGTGTGTGTGTGTGTGTGTGTGTGTGTGTGTGTGTGTGTGTGTGTGTGTGTGTGTGTGTGTGTGTGTGTGTGTGTGTGTGTGTGTGTGTGTGTGTGTGTGTGTGTGTGTGTGTGTGTGTGTGTGTGTGTGTGTGTGTGTGTGTCTGTGTGTGTGTGTGTGTACCTGTGTGTGTGTCTGTGGTTTTTGTCACGTCAGCATACACACCCATTTCTTTCCTGTGGTCTGAGGATGCGACCCAGATTCCCTTTACTCTCTGCAGTGTGATGGGGCTCATTTAATCCCTGTATTGCCCAGCATGGCACCACTAGAACAGCTGGTGGCTCAGGGCTGGTGAAACGTGGATCAGGACGGCCGCTTTAAAATCACGTGTTGACAGTCAGCACTATATAAATGCAGTTTAACAACTGAGAGTATTATCTTCAATCTGCTGACTAATGCAGTTGTGTGCTGCCTCTACAGAGTGAGGGGAGGTTCAGACCATCAGTGAGTTTGAGATGACGTGAGTCAGGAGTGTTGCAGAACTGCTACATTAGCTGAAAACAAAGCCTTTCTGTGATCTGCTTAGATTAAAGTGAAAATGGCAGGTGTGTTGACATAGAGTCTGTCTCACACACACTAATGGTCCTCTAGCCAGCCTGTGTGTGACCTTGGTCCTCTCTCTTCTTCAGGGGTCTCTACTAGGTCTCTACTTCAGAGGTCTCTACTTCAGGGGTGCCGGCTGAATCCTAGAGGTCCCAGAAGCACCGCGGCGGAGCCATGATGGAGTACTACCACACTCTGGGTGTTCCCCAACACGCCTCTCCAGAGGACATAAAGAGAGCGTGAGTACGCAGGACCTCTGGTGCTGGGCTATGTTTACTCCCTGTGAACACTGGGCGGGATGTAATAGACTAATTATAACTCAGGATAAACAAGTGCGATGTTTCCACTGAACCGGAAAGCTGGAAAGAGCCCCTCCTGCCCCCTCCAGCCCCCTCCAGCCCCCCCGCCTGCCCCCTCCTGCCCCCTCCAGCCCCCCTGCCCCCTCCAGCCCACTCCTGCCCCCTCCAGCCCCTCCCCCTCTCTGTGTCTGACTGCCTCTCTGCCTCTTTTCTTTCTCACTCTTGTCTTTTTCACTTCTTTTTATCTTTCACTCTTTGTGTGTGTGTTGTGCCTCTCCTGAAGACACACACACACACACACACACACATCCACCCACCATGGTGAGTTCTTCCCACTTACAGATTTCTGTTATGTGTGCAGTGCTCAGAGCACTAAGCTTCCTGAGCGTGTGCATATAGCTGGTCACTCTTTACTGTCCCGTCCCACTGAAAGGGCAGAGCAGTGAGTCACCATTGTCCCGCATGTTGTCCTGCCCGTTGTCCCGCATGTGGCCCCCTGCCTGGACACGTGGAGAGTGCTGCCATCAGCAGAATGTACCAGCCTTGTACCCACACACCAGACTGACTCCTCACTCTCATTTCCTCTTCTGTTCCGTCCCTTCTACAGAGCCACTGCATGTATGGTAGGGAAAAGAGGGATGTGTTGATGCCCATGACCACAGACACAGAACAGACACAGACTGTGAATACACTGACCTGATATCACACCCCTCCTCCCATGTCTGTAATCTCTCCACCATCTCTCCAGGTTGTGTTTTGTTACCTTCACATCCAACAGATCTTTCTGGTTTTTGTGTTGGTATCCCAGCAGATCATGTGAGGTCGTCTTAGCATCCCAGCAGATCACACTGGATCATGTTGGCATGCCAGCAGATCACACTGGATCATGTTGGCATGCCAGCAGATCACATGTGTGTGTGTGTGTGTGTGTGTGTGTGTGTGTGTGTGTGTGTGTGTGTGTGTGTGTGGGTGTGTGTGTGTGTGTGTGTGTGTGTGTGTGTGTGTGTGTGTGTGTGTGTGTGTGTGTGTGTGTGTGTGTGTGTGTGTGTGTGTGTGTGTGTGTGGGTGTGTGTGTGTGTGTGTGTGTGTGTGTGTGTGTGTGTGTGGGGTGTGTGTGTGTGTGTGTGTGTGTGATACAGATACAGAAAACAGGCATTGAAGTGGCATCCTGATAAAAACCCGGACAACAAAGAAGAGGCTGACAGGAGGTTTAAGGGGATCTCTGAGGCCTATGAAGTCCTCTCAGACGGTGAGATACTTCTGCACTACTCAGGATTAAATACACACCTGTGGGAGGAGCTTGTGGCACTTGGTGATCGGGAGGGGTAATTTAACTCATGTACTATAGTAACGTACTATACTAACATACTACAGGAATGTGCTATAGTAATGTACTGTATAATAATATACTATACTTTCGCAATGTAGTATAATGTACACTACAGTACTGTACTGTAGTAATGTTTTGTACTGTAATAATTAACTGTGCTACAGTAATGTTCTTTACTGTAGTAATGTACTATAATATAGCAGTATACTGTAGTAATGTTCTATAGTGTAGTAATGCACTGTACTATAGTAATATACCAATGTACTCTACTATGGTACTACTCTGCTATAGTAATGTGCTACAGTGTAGCAATGTACTATAATAATGAACTCTACCTCCATTTACCTCCTGATCTAAACTAACTGTTCTATTTTTCAATTTGTATCTGGACTGAGGTAGCAACATTCAGCATCAGAATAATAGAATGAACAGCGGACATTGTTCAGTATAGCTTGATACTGGTGAGAGACTAGCGTAGCCCTATACTGGTGAGAGACTAGCGTAGCCCTATACTGGTGAGAGACTAGCGTAACCCCATACTGGTGAGAGACTAGCGTAGCCCCATACTGGTGAGAGACTAGCGTAGCCCCATAATGGTGAGAGACTAGCGTAGCCCCATACTGGTGAGTGACTAGCATAGCCCCATACTGGTGAGAAACTAGCATAGCCTCATACTGGTGAGAAACTAGCGTAGCCCCATACTGGTGAGAAATTAGCGTGGCTCCATACTGGTGAGAGACTAGCATAGTGAGAGACTAGCGTAGTGAGTGACTAGCGTAGCCCCATACTGGTGAGAGACTAGCGTAGTGAGTGACTAGCGTAGCCCCATACTGGTGAGAGACTAGCATAGTGAGTGACTAGCGTAGCCCCATACTGGTGAGAGACTAGCGTAGTGAGTGACTAGCGTAGCCCCATATTGGTGAGAGACTAGCGTAGCCCTGACTAGCTTAGCCCCATACTGGTGAGAGACTAGCGTAGTGAGTGACTAGCGTAGCCCCATACTGGTGAGAGACTAGCTTAGCCCTATACTGGTGAGCTGGGATTTGTTTTGGTGTCCATGATGGGCAGTTTCTCATAGCCAGCATTTCCTTTGCTGCACATGCAAGTGGTAATGATGATGCACTTTGAGTATGTTTATAGGTGATAAAAAGATTAAATTAAAAATGTTCCATCCATTTTAATCATGCAGACTCTGTGTCTTGTCAGTTTGCTTGTGCAAGTAGGACCTGATCTGAGATACTGAGTGGCTTTTGAGAGTGACTGGTTAATCACACTGGGTCATTCTGAGAGTGACTGGTTAATCATACTGGGTCATTCTGAGAGTGACTGGTTAATCACACTGGGTCATTCTGAGAGTGACTGGTTAATCACACTGGGTCATTCTGAGAGTGACTGGTTAATCACACTGGGTCATTCTGAGAGTGACGGGTTAATCACACTGGGTCATTCTGAGAGTGACTGGTTAATCACACTGGGTCATTCTGAGAGTGACTGGTTATTAATCATTCTGACAGACAGTGACTCACACAGTGACTCTGCCGGAGTCTGTGAAGCTAACAGGTACAGACTTAAGTCTCCTCTGTCCTTTTGCTTACAGAACACAAGCGCAGTATATATGATAGATATGGCAAAGAAGGTCTGACTGAAAATGGAGGACGAGGTAAGTTAAACTACCCACATGCCCACTAGGCTGTTAGTACCACTACCTATCCACCCTAACGCCCCACCTATCCTCCCTAACGCCCCACCTTAACCCACCTTAACTACCTATCCACCCTAACGCCCCACCTTAACCCACCTTAACTACCTAACCACCCTAATGCCTCACCTACCTACCCTAACTACCTCACCTACCTACCCTAATGCCCCACCTACCTACCCTAACTACCCCACCTGCTCACTTTAATGTATTCATTTGTATTGCTTCTTTCCAGGAAATTTTGACCATTTTGGTGGTGGATTCACATTCCGTAACCCTGACGACGTCTTTAGGGAATTCTTTGGGGGCAGAGACCCATTTGCAGATTTTTTTGGTAAGAATTTATTTTGTGTGTTAATGTGACTTTGTGTGTTTGTTGTGACTGTGTTAATGTGACTGTGTGTGTGTGTTGTGACTGTGTGTTAATGTGACTGTGTGTGTGTGTTGTGACTGTGTGTTAATGTGACTGTGTGTGTGTGTTGTGACTGTGTGTTAATGTGACTGTGTGTGTGTGTGTTGTGACTGTGTTAATGTGACTGTGTGTGTGTGTTGTGACTGTGTGTTAATGTGACTGTGTGTGTGTGTTGTGACTGTGTTAATGTGACTGTGTGTGTGTGTTGTGACTGTGTGTTAATGTGACTGTGTGTGTGTGTGTGTGTGTTGTGACTGTGTGTTAATGTGACTGTGTGTTAATACAAGTGAAATGCATATTCACATTTAATTAGGTTATTAGTTCAATAAGCAAAACATAATGTAGAAACTGTTATTCATTGTGTGTTAAATTATTGATTAAATTCATCACATGCTGTGATTTATATGCATTCATAATGAATGAGTATATCATACATTGTGTTTATGAGTATATGAGTATCATACACTGTGTATATGAGGATACGCAAGTCAGTAGAATCAGGTGTTGGAAATAACATCCAGTTTCATATAAATGCCACCTGATTCCCGATACGTAGACAGATGGCTGGGAACGCTCAGGTTGGGGGCTGTTGGCTCACAACCCGTCTGTCTCTCTGCGGTGGCCACAGTACAACTGGTGTCCCAGTGGGCCGCAGTACAACTGGTGTCCCAGTGGGCCACAGTACAACTGGTGTCCCAGTGGGCCGCTCAGAGATGTGTGCAGTGAACAGTGTAGTTTTCTGTGATGAATATTTTGATGTCATGCTGCAGTGCTGTGCTGATATGCTTGCGCAAGCTAATTGGAACACAGCATGTTTGTAAACGTCCCTCCAACATGCTAAATATGGACAGGGCAGCTGGACAGGCGGAGACTAGACTACACATCATCTCACAGGAATGCTTTCAGAAATAGCTCTGTATGAAACAAGGGGGAAAAGTGTGTGTGCATGTTTGTGCGTGTGTGTGCACGTGGGTGTGTGCACGTGGGTGTGTGCACGTGTGTGCGTGCTCGTGGGTGTGTGCATGTGGATCTGCGCACATGCACCTGTGCCCATTATGTATTTTGTAATATGTTGGTCTGGTGTCAGAATGTCTGTTTGAGTATAAATATGATGTTCTAGTGAATATTCCTGTCTGGCAGGTTCAGGAGTTCAGTGGAAACAGCTCTCAATCCCTATCTCTCCCTCTCTCCCTCTCTCCCTCTCTCCCTCCCTCCCCCTCTCAGTCCCTCCCCCTCTCAGTCCCTCCCCCTCTCCCTCCCTCCCCCTCTCAGTCCCTCCCCCTCTCAGTCCCTCCCTCTCTCATACAACAGGTCATACCACAGGACAGTAGAACACACACATACAAACACACATATAAACATACACACAGCACGGTGCTAAGGAAGCAGGGCTCCCGAGGGTCCTGTGTTGGAAGCTCCTCCCTAAACAGGGAGGGGCCTGTGTCAGAAGCTCCTCCCTAAACAGGGAGGGTCCTGTGTTGGAAGCTCCTCCCTAAACAGGGAAGGTCCTGTGTCAGAAGCTCCTCCCTAAACAGGGAGGGTCCTGTGTTGGAAGCTCCTCCCTAAACAGGGAGGGTCCTGTGTTGGAAGCTCCTCCCTAAACAGGGAGGGTCCTGTGTCGGAAGCTCCTCCCTAAACAGGGAGGGTCCTGTGTCAGAAGCTCCTCCCTAAACAGGGAGGGTCCTGTGTCAGAAGCTCCTCCCTAAACAGGTCTTGTGTCCATGCTTCAGGAGACGACCCATTTGATGATTTCTTCGGCGGTGGGCGTGGCCACAGAGGCATGAGGAGCTGGAGCTCCGCCCCTTTCACCCACGGCTTTGGAGGCTTCCCCTCGTTTGGCGGCTTCTCCAGCTTTGACTCTGGTACTGTGTGTGTGTGTGTGTTATATAGGAGCATGTGGGTTGTGTGTGTGTGTGTGTGTGTGTGTGTGTGTGTGTGTGTTATATAGGAGCATGTGGGTTGCCAGGTGTGGGTGATGGTGTGTGTGGGTGGGGGTGTATGGTGTGTGAGGGTGGGGGTGTATGGTGTGTGTGTGGGTATAGGTGTGTATGGGTGGGGGTGTATGGTGTGTGTGGGTGGGGGTGTATGGTGTGTGTGTGGGTATAGGTGTGTGTGGGTGGGGGTGTATGGTGTGTGTGGGTATAGGTGGGTGGTGATGGTGTGTGTGGGTGGGGGTGTATGGTGTGTGTGTGTGCAGGTGCAGCGTGTGTGTGCTCCTCCTCATCCCCTGAACACCACCTCTACCCTGGTCCCCTACAGGTATGTCCTCCTTCGGGTCATTGGGTGGAGGCAGCTTCTCTTCATTCTCCTCATCTTCAGTTGGTTTAGGAGGGGGGATGGGGAACTACCGCTCGGTTTCCACCTCCACCAAATTCATCAACGGCAGGAAGATCACCACCAAACGGTACTGTGCAAGACCTCCCCACACATCCCACACTACAGACCTCCCCACACAACAGACCTTCCCACACTACAGACCTCCCCACACAACAGACCTTCCCACACTACAGACCTCCCCACACAACAGACCTTCCCACACTACAGACCTCCCCACACAACAGACTTTCCCACACTACAGACCTCCCCACACAACAGACCTTCCCACAGACCTCCCCACACAACAGACCTTCCCACAGACCTCCCCCACACAACAGACCTTCCCACAGACCTCCCCACACATCCCACACATGCTGGGTCTCTGCACACCCTGCACTTCAGTTGCCTGTACTTAAACAGAACTGTGTGTGTGTGTGTGTGTGTGTGTGTGTAGCATTGTGGAGAATGGGCAGGAGAGTGTGGAGGTGGAGGAAGATGGTCAGCTGAAGTCCCTCACAGTCGATGGTAAGGAGCAGCTTCTCCGACTGGACAACAAGTGACTCCACCTACAAACTCCACCCCCAAACACTCAAACAGGGATAACATGACAACATGAAACCCATTCCCAGCCTCCCGCAGGTGGCACAACGCGACCAAACCACTCACTCTCTCCACAAATCAGCAAGCCTCGGCTAGGTCACATGACAGGTCACATGATGGCTGCTTCATGGTCGCATCAGTATGATATTCGGTTTTGTTTTTTTCTGTTGGTTTTTTTCCTTCGTTCTTTCTGTGGGTCCCTTTATCTGGTAGACCCGTCTGTGGGTCCCTTTATCTGGTAGACCCGTCTGTGGGTCCACTCCCTTTATCTGGTAGACCCAGCGTCTTCGTCCCATTGCAATGGAGCACGTGTTGCGACTCCAGACCCGGTGTTGTTGGCATGTCCATCTCCAGCTCCCTCACATGGCAGGGGCTGCACTGTTTGAGTTGAACCCTTTCCTCTTGCCTCTCTTCTCACTTCAGGACATTTAGGACGAGCTCTGACTCTCTAGCACCCCGAGTGGCGGTACGTGGCGTTGGGCTGGTACTAAAGTAACGCCAGTAATCGGTGTTCTTGGCTTTGCTTGGTGTGGCTTCACTTCTGCATGGCTGCCTGTGATATGGGCTTCTTCTGTAGTTGTGACAGCTCATAACCTCCAGTGCAGACACGACGCTTCTCGAGAGTCACATATACATCTCTGTATGCCGCACTGTACTTTGTATTTAAAAACAAAAACTAAAAATAACCCGTAGGTTTCAATAAACCATATTTTCACCCTTCTGGATGCATCTCTCAGGTTGTCTGCGTGGTCATTTCAGACATTTCACCAATGTCTTCTCGTGTGCTGTGTGTGTATGTCGTGTGTGTGTATGTTGTGTGTGTGTGTGTTGTGTGTGTGTGTTGTCACTAAATGTTTCTGCACTCTTCACCTGAGCATTGGCTTGGACACCTGCACAGACGTTCTTCTGGCATTTGCAGCATGCAGACTAATCAGACTGTCCCTAATCAGACTGGAACTGATCAGACTGGCACTGCTGTCATGGGAAGGTCTGGTACGTTCATATCCAGAGCATCGTGGAGAGCATTTAGTTTTTCGTGTTTCAGTAATTGTTTACAATTCTAGGTGGTACGGGGGCAAACTCCTCTTTCCATGTATGAGCTCATGTTTAGCTAGGCAGCCGTTAAACCCTGCTGTTAAAACTCGGCCTTAATCCTTCGTGGCATAGATTCAGCAAGGTACTGGACGTATCTGTTTTCACAAATGTGAGAAATGTTTCACAAGTCCAGTTGCACATGACACGCATTGCTCCTTGTATGTAGTATGTATGTACCTGTGTGTTTAATGGGTTCACATGTCCAGATGCACATGACACGCATTGCTCCTTGTATGTAGTATGTATGTACCTGTGTGTTTAATGGGTTCACATGTCCAGATGCACATGACACGCATTGCTCCTTGTATGTAGTATGTATGTACCTGTGTGTTTAATGGGTTCACATGTCCAGATGCACATGACACGCATTGCTCCTTGTATGTAGTATGTATGTACCTGTGTGTTTAATGGGTTCACATGTCCAGATGCACATGACACGCATTGCTCCTTGTATGTAGTATGTATGTACCTGTGTGTTTAATGGGTTCACATGTCCAAATGCACATGACACGCATTGCTCCTTGTATGTAGTATGTATGTACCTGTGTGTTTAATGGGTTCACATGTCCAGATGCACATGACACGCATTGCTCCTTGTATGTAGTATGTATGTACCTGTGTGTTTAATGGGTTCACATGTCCAGATGCACATGACACGCATTGCTCCTTGTATGTAGTATGTATGTACCTGTGTGTTTAATGGGTTCACATGTCCAGATGCACATGACACGCATTGCTCCTTGTATGTAGTATGTATGTACCTGTGTTTAATGGGTTCACATGTCCAGATGCACATGACACGCATTGCTCCTTGTATGTAGTATGTATGTACCTGTGTTTAATGGGTTCACATGTCCAGCTGCACGTTTGTACCCGCATAACTTCTGTTCTGAAAAGACGTCTTGGCACTGAAGCGCTTACCGGCTGGCATGAACTCTGCGTTAATTCATAAATGTGATCTTTTCACATCTTCTAAATCCATCTTTATTCAAAGCCATTGTGTGGAGATAAATTCACAATATGTAGGAATTGCGTAATAGGTATTTATCGCATACAATATCTGTTTTTTAAATAACGAGCCCATTCTTTCGTGAATGTCTGGCAAATATAGAACGCCGAGTTTCACCTTTTTGCTTAACGATACTCGTGTCCAACCGTATAAACCGAAGTAATCCATGCTGATACATCATTAATCCAGGTATACTCACGAAAGATATAATCGTCCACAAAATAAAAAACCCCAAAATTGTTAAACTGCCAAGTTCTCAAAAGTCTTTCCGCAGAACAGAGTGGCAGGCCGTAATGCCATAACTTTCAATGCTTATTTTTTTGCTTCGGTCGGTCGGTCGGTCGGTCGGTCAGTGGGACAGACGGACATTTTAAACCTCAAATGTAGCTGGTAACATGGTGCAGTCAGCAGTGGTGCAGAGAAGTAAATTGGCAATTTCACAGGCATAGTGATGGCCCGTCCGTAGTGATGACCCGTCCGTAGTGATGGCCCGTCCGTAGTGATGGCCAGTCCGTAGTGATGGCCCGTCCGTAGCGATGACCCGTCCGTAGTGATGGCCTTATGGCTGGCCAGATAAAGGTGTTTTTGTTCTGATTTTGGTCGATTTGTGTACTTTGCATTAAAATCACTGTGAATTTGCTAACAAATATTGAATTTTTTGGTTTATACCTGTATAACATGATGAAACATGAATTTCCTTAGAAGAAAGTGCCTTGCACTGATCCTGAAGAGCGCACATCACAGATGACCACTTTATTAACACTTTATACCAATACATGTGTGAATTACAGATGAACACTTTATACCAATACATGTTGTAAATCTAAAATAGTAGAGTCCTTACAGTGGCGCTCTGAACACCCCTGCAGTAAGAAAAGCAATAAGCAGCACATTAGTAAAGAAGGTGTAAATATAAACATATATAAACACGGACGAACGGACGGAGAGAGACAGACAGAGGGAGAGAGAGAGACAGACAGAGGGAGAGAGAGAGACAGAGAGAGAGAATCAGGGGAGCAGACACACAGATAAGGGAGTGAACAGAATGTCAGTGTTCTGACAGGGGGTCAGAGGCAGTAAATCACAAATTCCCTTACAGTCGCCCCTTTTATCATATTGATAACACAGAAATATGATAATAATTACTAAGCTAGCAAAGGAGTCCACAGAGGTCCCCACGATGTGGAGAGTGTCCTCGGAGTAAAATTTACTTGTATAGTGCTTTTTACAACAGAAAGTGTCACAAAGCAGCTTTACATATACAAGTACAGGACAGTCCCCAGTACAAGTACAGGACAGTCCCCAGTACAAGTACAGTACAGTCCCCAGTACAAGTACAGTACAGTCCCCAGTACAAGTACAGGACAGTCCCCAGTACACGTACAGTACAGTCCCCAGTACAAGTACAGGACAGTCCCCAGTACAAGGACAGTACAGTCCCCAGTACACGTACAGTACAGTCCCCAGTACAAGTACAGGACAGTCCCCAGTACAAGTACAGTACAGTCCCCAGTACAAGTACAGGACAGTCCCCAGTACAAGTACAGTACAGTCCCCAGTACAAGGACAGTACAGTCCCCAGTAAAAGTACAGGACAGTCCCCAGTACTCCTGCAGTAATAAAGGCAATAAGCAGCACATTAGTAAAGACCGTGTAAATATAAACATATATAAACACGGACGGACAGACGGAAATTGGCAATTTCACAGGCATAGTGATGGCCGTCCGTAGCGATGACCCGTCCGTAGCGATGACCCGTCCGTAGCGATGACCCGTCCGTAGTGATGGCCAGTCCGTAGTGATGACCCGTCCGTAGTGATGGCCGTCCGTAGTGATGGCCCGTCCGTAGCGATGACCCGTCCGTAGCGATGACCCGTCCGTAGTGATGACCCGTCCGTAGTGATGACCTGTCCGTAGTGATGGCCCGTCCGTAGTGATGACCAGTCCGTAGTGATGGCCCGTCCATAGTGATGACCCGTCCGTAGTGATGGCCTTATTGCTGGCCAGATAAAGCTGTTTTTGTTCTAATGTTGGTCGATTTGTGTACTTTGCATTAAAGTCACTGTGATTTTGCTAACAAATGTTTAATATTTTGGTTTATACCTGTATTACATGATAAAACATGAATTTCCTTAGAAAAGTAAAGGGTGTGTGGGCGGAGTCATGTGAGTCTGTCGCTGTGTTCGAAATAGCCTACTACATACTACATACCACTGGCGTACTGCTTGGGCCCCAAATCAGTATGCAGTATGCAGGATGCGAATAAAAAGAATTTTTCCAGAACGAGAAACATCCCCGGATGACATACTACTTCCGCAAAATATTCCAGTACGTGAACAGAGCTATCTTTGTGGTGTACTGCATCCCATCATGCAACACTACGATCACGTGACCCTGTAGTATGCTTTGCTTTTGTCGCATACTGGAAACTGTACTGCATACTACCACGAGGACCAGTATGCAGTATGTACTAGGCTTTTTCGAACAGAGTCTTCGCGTGTGTGTGTGTAACTCCATTTTTTCCATTTTCTTCCGCTTATCCGGGTCCGGGTCGCGGGGGCAGTAGCCTAAGCAAAGAGGCCCAGGTTTCCCTCTCCCCAGCCACCTCTTCCAGCTCTTCTGGGGGGATACCAATGCGTTCCCAGGACAGCCGAGAGATATAATCTCTCCAGCGTGTCCTGGGTCTTCCCCCGGGTCTCCTCCCAGTTGGACATGCCCAGAGCGCCTCCCTAGGCAGGCGCCCAGGTGGCATCCGAACCAGATGCCCGAACCACCTCAGCTGGCTCCCTCTACGTGGAGGAGCAGCGACTCTACTCGAGCCCCTCCCGGATGACTGTGCTCCGTACCTTATCTCTAAGGGAGAGCCCAGACACCCTGCGAAGAAAACTCATTTCGGCCGCTTGTATTCGCGATCTCATTCTTTCGGTCACTACCCAAAGCTCGTGACCATAGGTAAGAGTCGGAACGTAGATTGACCAGTAAATTGAGAGCTTTGCCTTTCGGCTCAGCTCTCTTCACCATTAACGGTCCGGTACAGCGACCGCAATACTGCAGCCGCAGCACCGATCCGCCTGTCAATCTCTCGTTCCATCCTTCCCTCACTCGTGAACAAGAACCCGAGATACTTAAACTCCTCCACTTGAGGCAAGGACTCACTCCCGACCCAGAGAGGGCACTCCACCCTTGTCCGACTGAGTACCATGGTCTCAGTTTTAGAGGTGCTGATTCTCATCCCAGCCATCTCGCTTTTCGGCTGCAAACTGATCCAGCGAGAGCTGTAGGTCTCGGCCCGATGATGCCAACAGGACCACATCATCTGCAAAGAGAAGGCGTGGAATCCTGAGGCCACCAAACCGAACCCCCTCCACCACTTGGCTACGCCGAGAAATTCTGTCCATAAAAGTTATGAACAGAATCGGTGACAAAGGGCAGCCTTGGCGGAGTCCAACTCCCACCGGAAACCAGTCTGACTTACTGCCGGCCATGCGAACCAAACTCCTGCTCCGTTTGTACAGGGACTGGATAGCCCGTAGCAACGGGCCCCGTACCCTATACTCCCGGAGCACCCCCCCAGAGGAATCCCCGAGGGACACGGTCGAATGCCTTTTCCAAATCCACAAAGCACATGTGGACTGGTTGGGCAAACTCCCATGCACCCTCTAGGACCCTCGCAAGGGTGAAAAGTTGGTCCAGTGTTCCAGGACGGAACCCACATTGTTCCTCTTGTAACTGAGATTCGACTATCGAACGGACTCTCTTCTCCAGAACCCCTGCATAGACCTTACCGGGGAGGCTGAGAAGTGTGATCCCCCGATAGTTGGAGCACACTCTCCGGTCTCCTTTCTTAAAAAGGGGAACCACCACCCCGGTTTGCCAATCCAGAGGCACTGCCCCCGATGTACACGCGATGTTGCAAAGACGTGTCAACCAAGACAGTCCCACAACATCCAGAGCCTTAAGGAACTCAGGGACGGATCTCATCCACCCCGGTGCCTTGGCACCAAGGAGTTTCACAACTACCCTGGTCACCTCAGCCCTAGTGATGGGCAAACCCCGTCCGAGTCCTCTGGTTCTGCTTCCTCTATGGAAGACGTGGTGGTGGGATTGAGAAGATCCTCGAAGTATTCCTTCCACCGCCTAATGACATCCCCAGTCGAGGTCAGCAGATCCCCAGCCTCACTGTATACAGTGTTGGTCGGGAACCGCTTTCCCCTCCTGAGTTGCCTGACGGTTTGCCAGAACCTCCTCGGAGCCGATCGAAAGTCACTTTCCATGGTCTCACCAAACTCTTCCCCACCCGAAGTTTTTGCCTCTGCGACAGTCAAAGCCGCGATCCGCTTGGCCCCCTGTACCTGTCTGCTGCCTCCAAAGTCCCACGGGCCAACCAGGCCCGATAGGACTCTTTTTCTTCAGCATGACGGCCTCCCTTACCCGAGGTGTCCACCACCGGGTTCTGGGATTGCCGCCACGACAGGCACCGACAACCTTGCGGCCACAGCTCCGATCTGCTGCATTGACAATAGAAGCACGGAACCAAGCCCACTCAGACTCAATGTTTCCGGCCTCCCTCGGGATGCGGTCAAAGCTTTGTCGGATGTGGGAGTTAAAGACCTTTCTGACAGGTTCCTCTGCCAGTCGTTCCCAGCAAACCCTCACAGTACGTTTGGGTCTGCCAGGTCTGTCCGGCATCCTCGCCCGCCATCTGATCCAACTCACCACTAGGTGGTGATCGGTTGACAGCTCAGCTCCTCTCTTTACCCGAGTGTCCAAGACACCCGGTCGCAAGTTCGACGATACGATTACAAAATCGATCGTCGAACTGCGACCTAAGGTGTCCTGGTGCCATGTGCACTTATGGACACCTCTGTGTTCAAACATGGTGTTCGTTATGGACAAACCGTGACGAGCACAGAAGTCCAATAACAGAACACCACTCGGGTTCAGATCGGAGAGGCCGTTCCTCCCAATCACGCCCTTCCAGGTCCTACTGTCATTGCCCACGTGAGCATTGAAGTCCCCCAGCAGAACAATGGAATCCCCCAGAAGGGGCACCTTCCAGCACCCCCTCCAAGGACTCCAAGAAGGCCGGGTACTCCGAACTGCCATTCGGTGCATAAGCACAAACAACAGTCAGAGCCCTTTCCCCGACCCTAAGGCGCAGGGAAGCAACCCTCTTATCTACTGGGGAAAACCCCAACACACAGGCAGCGAGCCGGGGAGCTATGAGTAAGCCCACTCCAGCCCTCCGCCTTTCACCCTGGGCAACTCCAGAAAAGAATAAAGTCCAGCCTCTCTCGAGAGGATTGGTTCCAGAACCCAAACTGTGTGTGGAGGTGAGCCCAACTATATCTAGTTGGTATCTCTCAGCCTCACACACCAGCTCAGGCTCCTTCCCACCCAGAGAGGTTACGTTCCATGTCCCAAGAGCCAGCTTCAGTAACCGAGGGTCGGTACGCCAAGGCCCCCCGCCTCGGCCACCGCCCAAACCACAATGCACCGAACCCCTAGTACTACCTCTCCCACAGGTGGTGGGCCCATGGGAGAGTGAACCCATGTAATCCCTTCGGGCTGTGCCCGGCCGGGCCCCATGGGTAGAGACCCGGCCACCAGGGCTCGCCGAGGAGCCCCTCCCCAGGCCTGGCTCCAGGGTGAGGCCCCGGTAACCCTGATCCGGGCAAGGGTATCTGGGTCCTGTTTTTAAATTCCATTGGGGTTTTATTTGGACCACTCTTTGTCTGGCCCATCACCTAGGACCATCATGGCAAATTGGTCCTAGGTGATGGGCCAGACAAAGAGTGGTCCAACTCCTCCGTGGATCACCACCTTATCGTGGTGGAGGGGTTTGCGTGCCCATGTGATCCTAGGAGCTAGGTTGTCGGGGGCAATGCCCCTGGTAGGGTCTCCCATGTGTGTGTAACTAAGGAAGGATAATATATCTAATTGTGTTGAGATTGAACAGAATGGTGTGTGTGTTCTACGTAGTTTTGGAAGATACATTGATTGTTTTACATCCCCATTGCCCCTCTGTAAAAGATCACTTGGTCACAATCTCTTGGTCTTACTTCTCTATGCAGGTACTCACCTTTAAAGACAAAATGTCAATATGTCAAATGAGTCACTGCCAATGACATAAATGAGGCCAAGGTTGGATTTACTAAGCGACTGAGTGTGTGTGTAAAATCCATGATGGCACATGGTTGACCAAGATGAGCTATTATATCACCATCGTATATTAGATTTGTGTCGTAGTGTCAGTGAAGTGTTTGAGGAGAGCTTCATACACGACGCTGAAGTTGGTGACTTATTCGCTGTTTCCGATTCGTCTGGTTATTTATTCGCAGCTCCTTATTCGGAGGCTGAAGTTGGTTCCTTATTCATAAAGGGTGTGTTCACGATGCGTGGTTGCTGCGTGATTTGTTTAAAAGAGATTGATTAAACACGCGAGCATAGGATCATACATTTAAGAGGTTATTGTTTCCCATACTGATTTTGTGAATGTAGAAAAAAATCTTAAAATATTATGAAAGCTTTCTTTTTGCAAAATGGTTTCATGTCATTCCAGTTGTATGCAATTTGTACATAATTGATTTCGTCAGTATTTCTAATGTAAGGAAAATATATTCTTAGAAAGACTTCTGTGTTTTATTTGAAAGATAAAAACGCAGAAATGCTGTTCTAGAACACAAATGAATCGGAAGAAGAAACACCAGCACACAACATGGCACACTGAGCATTGGGCCAGGTGGATGGATTTAAAGGGGCAATTTCAGAGGCTTATTGAAGGCCTTATTGATGGTGGGCCAGAGAAGTTTCTGAGGCTTGCTGTATGCCTCTAAGGTCTCGGGCCAGGCTAAACTCCAATGCATCATATGTAAGAGGTTCCTATATGTAAGTGAAACCTGATTTTAGCCTGGCCCAACATAATTTTATGCCTCAAATCTTTCTCAAATCGAGACCGTAGAGGCACACAGCAGGCGTCTGAAATTGCCCCAATGAACCATTTCACCTGTGAGCACCACTGCATGTGCCATGTTTCCAGAAAGATTTGAGGCATAAAACGATGTTGGGCTAGGCCAAAATAAGGTTTCTCTCATATATAGGAACCTGTTATGTATGATGCATATGAGTTTTGCATGGCCCGAGATCGTAGAGGCATACAGCAGGCCTCTGAAATTGCCCATCTGAATCATTTCACCTGTGCGCACCACTGCATGTGTCATGTTTCCAGTTGGATTTGAGGGCTAAAATGATGTTGGGCCAGGCTAAAATCACGGTTCTCTTACAGATAGGAACCTGTTATGTATGATGCATGTGCTATTGGTCTGGCCCGACACCTTAGAGGCATACAGCAAGCCTCAGAAATTGCCCATCTGAATCATTTGACCTGTATCCACCACAGCATGTGTCATGTTTCCAAATAGATCTGAGGTCTAAAATGATGTCGGGCCAGGCCAAAATCAGGTTTCTCTCATACATAGGAACCTCTTATGTACGATGCAAATGAGTTTTGCCTGGCCGAGACCGTAGAGGCATGCAACAAGCCTCTGAAATCGACCTCCTGAACCAATTCATCTGTGCGCATCTACTCAATAAGCAATATTGCCAGTTAGATTTGAGACATGAAATGATGTTGGACCAGGCTAAAATCATGTTACTCTTACAGATAGTAACGTATAATGTATGATGCATGTGTTATTTGCCTGGCCCGAAACCTTAGAGGTATACAGTGGGCCTCTGAATTTGCCCCTCTGAATCATTTGACCTGTGCGCACCACTGCATGTGTCATGTTTCCAGTTAGATTTGAGGGCTAAAATGATGTTGGGCCAGGCTAAAATCAGGTTTCTTTTACAGATAGTAACGTGTTATGTATGATGCATGTGTTATTTGTCTGGCCCGACGCCTTAGAGGCATACAGCATGCCTCAGAAACTGCCCCCTCTGTACCATTTCACCTTTGCGCTTTACTACTCAATATGCCATGTTTCCAGTTAGATTTGAGGTATAAAATGATGTTGGGCCAGGCTAAAATCAGGTTCCTCTTATAGGGAGCGACCTGTTCTTTATGATGCATTTGTTATTTCTCTGGCCCACCATCAATAAGGCCTTCAATAAGCCTCTGAAATTGCCCCTTTAAATCCATCCACCTGGCCCACTGCTCAATGTGCCATGTTGTGTGCTGGTGTTTCTTCTTCCGATTAATTTGTGTTCTAGAACAGCATTTCTGTGTTTTTATCTTTCAAATAAAACACAGAAGTCTTTCTAAGAATATATTTTCCTTACATTAGAAATACTGACGAAATCAATTATGTACAAATTGCATACAACTGAAATGACATGAAACCATTTTGCAAAAAGAAAGCTTTCATAATATTTTAATTTTTTTTTTCTACATTCACAAAATCAGTATGGGAAACAATAACCTCTTAAATGTTTGATCCTATGCTCGCGTGTTTAATCAATCTCTTTTAAACAAATCGCGCAGCAACCACGCATCGTGAACACACCCTTTATGAATAAGGAACCAACTTCAGCCGCCGAATAAGGAGCTGCGAATAAGTAACCAGACGAATCGGAAACTGCGAATAAGTAACCAACTTCAGCGTCGTGCTTCATACACTGAAGAACGGTAGCGATGAAACACTTCGGCACACGCGAGGTTTTGCTGTTGATTTCTTGTACTTTGCCGCCCCCTGCAGGCCATATCTATTGTATACAGTCCTTCTAAAGCTTAGGCCATAATTAATCACTGTGATAAATGCAGGTGTTCAGCAGTAGCCGTGCACAGAAGACTCGAGTTCAGTCAACGACGCACCCTGGTTCGTTGTTTTTGTTTTCTTTCTTTTCAAAATGTTCAAATCGCTATTAGGAAACTATGTTGTTACACTAGATATACATTCTGCCCTTTGTTTGTAGAATTACATTGTTATTTGCACCTTCATACACCACCTTCATAAATGTGTACCGTCATTTCATAACTGAGGCGTAGAAATTCGCCTGCACCACTAGAGGGCGTCGTGAGCAAGTGACGCTCCAGCAACAGCTGCCCGCCGAGGGCGCTGCAGTGTCGGTACAGCGCAAACAACTGTGGGCGGTTTTACTTAAAAACGAACATAGCGGATATTAAAACTCCACTCGAATTCAAGAAAACAGAAATCTTCTAACTTCCACTAACAGAAGGCAAAGATTAAATGGATTTTACACTCAGTGTTCAGATTTCTCCTCCTCGAAACATTTTCATGACAGAGCTGGTTTCTATACCTGCTAAAGCTCCTGTAATCTGGATGACTCACCACTTGACTGGCTGCATGTCATTAGAGTCAGTCGGTGGTCTTAAAATACCTTCACTGCAGTCGTATTTAAAGACTAATTTTCACTTTGCGCGGAGTGTCACTTTAAGGGCTGGTGATTAAAGTTCACTTCGAGGAGTCCACCCACACCAGCCCCCTCGAGCTCCCCCTCGCTCCTAATTAAAGGCGAGGTCTGCATTATTGATGAGAACACTGCGTTTAAAGTGCACTGCCATACGTTCACTCGCTTTTCCAGAGCTTTATTAGAAACTCTCTACCGTTCCACGGCAGCATACGCTGCCCACGTGAGTCGTCTCCGTGCCGGTTCCCCGGGGCACCGTTTTACTGGTGGAAAAGGTCACGCGCCCTATCGGACAGTTCTAAAACTGTTCTGAGCTCGCGCCTCCCGACAACCGCAGCACAGCTGAATTCCCGCTGCGTGATTTGAATAGACCTGCAGTTTCGTCGATGGGTGGCGGTAGGGTTCGCCACAGGGGGGAAGCAAGGCTTTAACTGAGTGCTTTTGGTTCATTTTATTCATTTCGCCTATTTACGCGACACCGGAAAAGAGTCGCTGTTATTGAAGTCTGCCCCATACCGAATGTGCGCGTGTCTGCATGAAGACAGACTGATGGAGTCGACAGCGGTTCCACCGCCCGCACGCATTACTTTATTAAAGATGAGACTGATAAATGTGGCGACGGACGGAAGAAACATCCGGCAGTCTCGTGCACCTGCGCTAGCTTTGCTGCCGTCTGCGCGTGCGAAGGCGTCTGGCTGTAGTCTGCAGCTCCGTTTAGATTAAAGACGAAAACCATTTTCGTCCTCGCCTGTGCTAATTCTTCGCGGTGGCTGCTGTAGTTAAACCCATTCTACAACACATTATTTACTCGAGTCTTTACCTTTAAATGTTGTCTTTAAATTCACGGCACAGTCCCCCCCTCAAAACAGCCTAGACAAATTAGGAGCTTCAAATAAAACAAACTAACCTTCAGAATTTCTGCCTAAATTATAATACACACAATCAAATAGACACGTGTGTGGAGGTCACGTCTGCCTGTGTTTTCAGTTGGAATTAATGGACTTCTCCAAACAGTTCAAAGCAGCACAACCGTATTAGAATGAAAAGATTATATTCTGTTGCTGTTTTTTAATTATATATTTTTGAAGATATTTATTTGTTTTCTAAAAGTAATTAAATGATAATGAAATTATGCGTATCCTGTACTTGTGTACTGGTCTTCCAGTGTGTTGTTGTTTTCTGAGTCTTATCACCCAGGTAACCACTCTATGATTGCAGCAAATATTGATGTGCAAAAGCCTCGACGCTTTTAAACAATGAAAACAACCCTGGATGTGTCCCCTCACGAACACATGAGAATTACAACCCTGGATGTGTCCCCTCACGAACACATGACAATTACTTTCTATTTTCATTTCTCTCTCCATTTCTCTATCTCTGGCAGTCACTCTTTTTTCAAATTTAAACAGCACGATATGATCTCTGCCGCTGCCTTTCACAGACGAATAAACACTGCTTGCTATTCAGAGCGAGACGGAGAGTCTCCACAGGTCTGTCTCTCTGGGGTTTCACTCTGGTGAGAACGAGGGTTACTCGTTCTCCCTCCAACATCCCCTACCTGGGATTTAGATGCTGTGATTATTTTTCAGAGGAGGAACTGCCTGTATGTATATGTGTGTGTGTGTGTGTGTGTGTGTGTGTCCACGCCTTTAGTAATAAACTGTGAATTTCCAGGGTGGCTGCTATGACCTCATGATAATAAGACGCCATTTCTCTGTGGGAGGCCAAACTGTATCAGGTGCTTTTGTCTGTGTCTGACGAGGCTCATTACATGGGCAGCTGAGCGGTAGGGGCGCTCCCCTCTCCTCCTCTCCCCTCTCCTCCCCTCCCCTCCCCTCCTCTCCCCTCCTCCCCTCCCCTCTCCTCCTCTCCCCTCCTCCCCTCCCCTTTCCTCCTCTCCTCTCTCCTCCTCTCCCCTCCCCTCCCCTCTCCTCCTCTCCTCTCTCCTCCCCTCTCCTCCTCTCCCCTCTCCTCTCCTCTCCTCCCCACCCTGGATAGGGTAGGTGGGGGTGTGGCTAGGGGCAGGGTGGGGGTGTGGTTAGGGGCAGGTGGGGGTGGGTCTAGAGTCTCATGGTGCTTTTAGCCCCCAAAGCAGGAGCCATCTGACATGGGATTTGTTAAACGCTCCTCTATGAAACATGTTCTTCTTTATCTCCTATGATGGGAGGAGAGGGCGATGGGGAGGAAGCATCTGTCTCCTTTCTTCTCACGCTCGCCTCTTTAATTACGCAGCACAATGGCAGTGAGATGTGTGCGTAATCTGGCCGTATAATCACGCTGCTGCTAGCTGCCCCCCCCACATGTGCTAATTCAATATAAATGTAAATTACTGAGCGAGAAGAATAAAGAAATTTCAATCTGTTTACATGTCTAATCACAATACCAGCGTGCTGCATGAAATATGAAAGGGAGATGGAGCACGATTATTTTATAAGGGGGATGACAAGTGCTTGAGGCGCTGTTTGAAGTGTGTGTGTGTGTGTGTGTGTGTGTGTGGGTGTGTGTGGGTGTGTGTGTAACTAAGTAAGGATAATATGTCTAATTGTGTTGAGATTGAACAGAATGGAGAGCCTGTGTGTGTGTGTGTGTGTATCTGATACAGCATGTACATGTTCTTGTGGTCTTAAAACTTCAAAGTGTGTATCAAACTTCACCTTCGCTCACATTTCCATGGAGAAACTGATTTCGAGACCTTTGCTCAGAAGAAAATTGTTGCTTTGTGAAATTTATTTGAGCATGTTTACTATCCTAAAGCTCAGTGTGCTCCTAAAAAGCCCTACAGCATATACATGTGGTAAAGGTCACAACGTTATACTTCATTTTAAACATTTTATAGCACACATACTGTTCGTGATTTAAATCATTAGTGTGTTTTATTATTATTACATCATTAGTATGTTTTGTTAGTATTACATCATTAGTATGCTGGTTTACCCTCTGGATGCATCTTTGGCTCCGCCCCTTTCAGACAATCATGACTACAGTGCTTTGGAGGAGGAGCCAAACTCGACAGAATTATTTTTTTCCTCTGACAAAGTTTTACCATCATGTTTGAGGAGTTTAACTGACTGATATTTGCAGACTGAATTTATCTGAAAAAGATTCACCAATGGTCTGGGAATTGGTTTCATTTTTGTATATTAATTTGCATGATAATCAGGGTTAAAGGGCAGGGGTCAAACTGTGAGGGCCAGCCTAACATGTCAAGCCCAATAACATGCATACATTTGGGCAAGGCCATCTCATTTACATGCATACATAATTTTATGCATATTAACTACACAAGGCCTTCTACTTTACGCACATAAAATTAGAAGGGCTTCACTCAGCCAGTAATTTGACAGAAGTCTGAATTTCTTTCTTTTACGTGGTCAGGTTGTCGTGGTGACACACAGGTCTGAACCTCACCTCTCGTCATTGTGTAGGTTTCCTTGACAACAAAAGAAAGAAGCTGTGGCTGAAGGAGTCGGAGTCCAAGAAGAAGTGGGCTCCGCCCCCCTCGACTCTGATTGGTCCCTGGTTCTGAAGGATGCTCATGGCATTTTCTGTGTCAGCAGTAAATTCTGAAAACGGCTACAGAGTTTCTACTAAAACAAACTTATTTCCCGTATATATTACCCCATTACAATCAAATATGTAATGCCATAATGCCATAATTCTGCCTTTCTTAATGATCTGATAGCAGTATTATACCCAATAGCAACCTTCACTTCATAGCCCTCTGTTCCTGATGAAGATGTGGTGTTTGTGTCAGAGTCACATCCTCAGACTGCAGCTAACTTCCTCACGCTGACACGCTGACCTTTAGCTGCACCCACAGACTTACTGGGACTCTGTAAAAATGAGCAAAAATACCTATGAAAAAATGTCTTTGATGTTAATCTGAGAGGAAATTAACCTTTCCTCGAGTTCATATTTTTGAAAAATACACAGTGTGTATTGTTAGGGCTGCATACTTGGCTTTGTACAGCTGCTGTTTGACAACATAACAACACAGAGACTTCATCCCTTATAGAACAGCACAGAGACCTCTCCCCTAATAGCACAACACAGAGACCTCTCCCCTAATAGCACAACACAGAGACTTCATCCCTTATAGAACAGCACAGAGACCTCTCCCCTAATAGCACAACACAGAGACCTCTCCCCTAATAGCACAACACAGAGACCTCTCCCCTAATAGCACGACACAGAGACTTCATCCCTTATAGAACAGCACAGAGACCTCTCCCCTAATAGCACAACACAAAGACTTCTCCCCTAATAGCACAACACAGATACTTTATCCCTTATAGAACAGCACAGAGACCTCTCCCCTAATAGCACAGCACAGAGACTTCTCCCCTAATAGCACAACACAGAGACTTCTCCCCTAATAGCACAACACAGAGACTTCTCCCCTAATAGCACAGCACAGAGACTTCTCCCCTAATAGCACAGCACAGAGACTTCTACCCTAATAGCACAACACAGAGACTTCTCCCCTAATAGCACAGCACAGAGACTTCTCCCCTAATAGCACAACACAGAGACTTCTCCCCTAATAGCACAACACAGAGACTTCTCCCCTAATAGCACAGCACAGAGACTTCTCCCCTAATAGCACAACACAGAGACTTCTCCCCTAATAGCACAACACAGAAACCCTTCCATCAATAGAACAGCAGAGAGACCTCTCCCGTAATAAATAAGCACAGAGATGTCTATACTATGATTTGAGTATATGATCTGTGTGTATGATTTGATCTGTGCATGTGATTTGTTGTGTTGGTGTGTGTGATCTGTGTGTGATCTCTGAGTATGGTGAGATCTGTGTGTGTGATCTGTGTGTGTGATCTCCTTTGTGTGTGATTTGTTTGAAAACTGTGTGTGTGATTTGTGTGAAATCTGTGTGTGTGATCTGTGTGTGTGATCTCTGAGTGTACTTCAGTGTTAACCTTCCCAAAGATGTAGTTCTTATAGCTACACACACATGAAAGCTCACTTCAGTGTTTACTTACAGACTTTAAACACAGTGAAGCATTGAAGCATTTTGTATTAGTGGCATTGAATCTGAGGCACTGGAGCAACTGGCGTGTCTCCCCATGTTTCTGTGCCAACCGCTTCACACACACGTGTGTGTCTGAGGAATCCTGGGAGGATCAGCGAGAGCGTCTCTAGGACACTGACTGCAGCAGGTCATGAAGAATCTGACCAAATGATCGACACACTGATGGACAGAGGGAGTCCTCTGTAAGATCAGGAAAGGGAAGGAGAGAGAGATGAAGGAGGGGGAGGGGGAGAGGGAGGGAGAGAGGGTGGGGAGAGAGGGAGAAAGGGAGAGGGAGGGGGAGAGAGAGGGGGGAGAGAGGGAGGGGAGAGAGAGGGAGAGGGAAAGAGGGAGAGGGAGGGGGAGAGAGGGGGGAGAGGGAGGGAGAGAGGGAGAGGGAGAGGGAGAACCCTGAATTATTTACCTTCCAAAGTGAAAGAACAAGTGGACAACATTGGTGCTGTGGTCCTGTAGGTCTGATCTAACCACTCTATCAATACTTCAGGACAACATTGGTGCTGTGGTCCTGTAGGTCTGATCTAACCACTCTATCAATACTTCAGGACAACATTGGTGCTGTGGTCCTGTAGGTCTGATCTAACCACTCTATCAATACTTCAGGACAACATTGGTGCTGTGGTCCTGTAGGTCTGATCTAACCACTCTATCAATACTTCAGGACAACATTGGTGCTGTGGTCCTGTAGGTCTGATCTAACAACTCTATCAATACTTCATGCAGCTCACCACACTCAGCTCTAAGCCCCGCTGGGCCCTCATGGTCGTGCCACATTGGGTCTTGGTTTCATTTTGTTTCTGCAGACATTTATCTGAAGACTTCAGACTTTTCTCATCTCACAACTGTTGGGGCTATGTGTCTGTCTCTGCCTCCATGCACAGGTTGGTCATCCAGCGCCTTGTCGTCCTGGCATGAGCTGAACTTTGGAGCTGGGTGGTTCTGGGTTTGGGTCGCTGGGCTTTTCCGGAGTTTTTTTTTTTTTTTATCTTTTTCCACTTACAAACAATGTCAATAAATTTTCAGAAATTTCAACGAGAAATGTTTCCCATGATCCTTTGCTCTCTGTGATTGCTCAAATGGATTTGTTTGCTTCTTTATTGCTTCTCATTTTGATTGGAGCAGAAAGAAAGTGATCCTACAAATCACCATCCTTCACCACACCTGCCCCAGACCTGGGAGACTGCATATCCCAGGATTCTGCTGTGGTGCAGAACAGGCATCATTAGCATGTGTCTAGCTGGAACATGCTGTATAATTCATGGAGATGTGCATGTGTGCACGACCTGCAGAGACACGCGCGTCTGTGTTGGTGTCTCGGAGGGTTTAATTAGACAGCTCCGCGGTCCCCACTCCGCGGTCCCCACTCCGCGGTCCCCACTCCGCCGTCCACACTCCGCCTTCCACACTCCGCCGTCCACACTCCGCCGTCCCCGCACCATCGTCCCCACATCGCCGTCCCTGCACTGGTCCTTCACTTTACATTTACAAACGGTCTCAGCACAGACTGATTTCACAACCCGCTAGGAGTTCAACCTTCCCCACAGAAAACAGGGAAGAAAGGATATCGCATCTGTCTTCTGTGAATGTTCATGAGTGTGTGTGAATGTAAATAAATTCTATAAAAATCTTGAAACTCTGTCGGTGAGCCTAGTTATGTTATTTTGCTTTTCCTACTCTGCACCCTTCATGGTGTATTTCAAATGTGTAAGTCTCAGACGGACACTAGGTGGCGCTGTTTGTTAGGGATCTGTGTGTGTTAGGGTTACCTCAACCCATAGGAGAACACTGGAAACACTGAAATTGGGCCTCACCATCAAAGCTGAGGGTAGTATTTTTTTCTCTGACAATGTAATAACTTCTTCCAAAAAATATACTGCAGGGATAGATCTACGGGGTTAGATCTATGGGGATAGATCTGTAGGGATAGATCTATGGGGATAGATCTGTAGGGATAGATCTACGGGGATAGATCTGTAGGGATAGATCTACGGGGATAGATCTGTAGGGATAGATCTATGGGGATAGATCTGTAGGGATAGATCTACGGGGATAGATCTGTAGGGATAGATCTATGGGGATAGAACTATGGGGATAGACCTATGGGGATAGATCTGTAGGGATAGATCTATGGGGATAGATCTGTAGGGATAGATCTGTGGGGATCTGCGAGGATAGATATGTGGAAATAGATCACCTTTGGTAAGACTGTGTTTCGGTAGCACCGGAGTTGGTAGGCTTGGGGTTTGGTATGATTGGGTTTGGAAAAAAACACAGGTTTGGTAAGACAGGTTGGTAAGATGTGAGAGGTGGTGGAGGGAGGGAGAAAAAGAGAGACAGAACAAGAGAAAGATAAAGAGAGAGGGATAGGGAAAGAGTAATAAAAAACAGAGTAGTGTCCCCTCTGACCCTCTGAGTAGTGACCCTTCAGCCAGTGATCTATTACACACAGGAACACAGTGACCCTTCAGCCAATGATCTACACAGGAACACAGTGACCCTTCAGCCAATGATCTATTACACACAGGAACACAGTGCCCCTTCAGCCAATGATCTATTACACACAGGAACACAGTGACCCTTCAGCCAATGATCTACACAGGAACACAGTGACCCTTCAGCCAATGATCTATTACACACAGGAACACAGTGACCCTTCAGCCAGTGATCTACACAGGAACACAGTGACCCTTCAGCCAATGATCTATTACACACAGGAACACAGTGACCCTTCAGCCAGTGATCTACACAGGAACACAGTGACCCTTCAGCCAATGATCTATTACACACAGGAACACAGTGACCCTTCAGCCAATGATCTACACAGGAACACAGTGACCCTTCAGCCAATGATCTATTACACACAGGAACACAGTGATCCTTCAGCCAATGATCTACACAGGAACACAGTGACCCTTCAGCCAATGATCTATTACACACAGGAACACAGTGACCCTTCAGCCAATGATCTATTACACACAGGAACACAGTGATCCTTCAGCCAATGATCTACACAGGAACACAGTGACCCTTCAGCCAATGATCTATTACAGACAGGAACACAGTGATCCTTCAGCCAATGATCTACACAGGAACACAGTGACCCTTCAGCCAATGATCTACACAGGAACACAGTGACCCTTCAGCCAATGATCTATTACACACAGGAACACAGTGATCCTTCAGCCAATGCTCTACACAGGAACACAGTGACCCTTCAGCCAATGATCTATTACACACAGGAACACGGTGATCCTTCAGCCAATGATCTACACAGGAACACAGTGACCCTTCAGCCAATGATCTATTACACACAGGAACACAGTGATCCTTCAGCCAATGATCTACACAGGAACACAGTGACCCTTCAGCCAATGATCTATTACACACAGGATCAATGTAAGTTGAGTGCTTCTTTAAATCGTATGTTTATTTATGTCTACGGTTATTTGCACTTCTAGGTATCAGTTTTTAATTTAAGTTTGAGTCTGTGTTTATTTGCAATACTAGGTAATGCCATTGATTCCTGTAATTTAACAGTAGTCTGGTTCAAGGGCGTCTTGAATTCTGATCTATCAGTGCTACTATCTAGGATACATTCTGTGAACAGATGCAAAGCACGTTGTAAGTCGCCCTGGATACGAGCGTCTGCTGAACGGCCTAAATGTGAATGTGAATGTTTTGCACAACAGTGTGTGTGACGCTTGTGCAGAAAGAAATGATGACTCGCCATCTTGTGAGGAGCCTGTAGGAGAGTCTGAGTTTATGCAGGAATTAGACAGTTGTCCCAGGGGTCCCTAGGGTAGGTTATGTAGGGCAGTAGTGCCCTGGCTGGGGTAACTCCTCTACATCACCGCCTGAGCGTCTGTTGGAAGGGAGACGAGCAGGAAGACTGAAGGTGGGGTGAGAAATTGGTGCCATAAAGTCTGTAGTGTTGATGAGAAAACTGAACAAGTTTGAACACAGTGGTTAAGCCCACAGGACGGCTCACTGGCAACGTTGTGAGCTACTGTTCTCTCACAGGTGACATTACACCACTGTAGACTGTGGCACATCTCATTACATAACTTGCCTGCCACTTTCTAATGTCAACGGCCAGTTTGTTATTTGGGTGGTAACATTTTCAGCACAGCAATAACACTGGCATGATAGTGACACTTGATAGAGACCAGACAATGCAACGTTCTCAGAGTGTTCTGGAATATTGGCACCTTCCCAAGCAATAATTGCAGATACAATCAGGGTTGGACTTTCTCAGTGGACCTTAATTAAATGCCTCAGGGACGTGGACCGATGTTTAACCAGTTCATGCACGTTTAATACCTCTTGTTTAACCACTGCATATTTCTGACTACCCTATGGGCTGAAGAAGCTTCCATGTGAACACACATTAATGCATAAGAGTGTCTGGCCACTGATGCAATCTGATACTCAAACAAAGGAAACAATCACAAAGTACTACCAATGTCCCACTATATTTGGACAAGAGTCTGTGTACGAACACTGTAGTTCCATGAACCGCGTAAGAAGTTGCACAGTAACAACAGACTGATGTCTATCACATCTGGAAGGTTGAGTCCACTTCCTCAGAGGATGTGTGTGTGTGTGTGTACTCCAGCTTTGCTCAGTCAGGGACGTCATTTTAGTCCTGATACACATCTCAGTGTTACACAGCCTTACACAGATACCCACCACTGCAAAGTATTACATTACACTGCAACCCAGAAAGAATAGACATCTGTTATAATATTATAACTGAATTTGACTATGTAAAGTAAAGAAACAAGACTTTACTAGAAGCACATAGGATCCATAATTTCTCATAATTTAAAATGTGAAATATGTTTTTGAATGAAGCATCACCACATTCTTTTTTCCTCTCTCTACTGTCTTCCCTCTCACTGTTTGGTTAGCACAGCTGAAAGACGTGTCTTTTTAATTTGACTTCAGTGGAGAAGATAATTATTGCTGTGCGTTGTTCTGATCTCCTCATCATATGGATCACTGCCCGTCTGTGGGTCAGGTGGGCTGGAAAAACATCATTACCATAATATTATTAGCATATGATTAGCATATCATTATTATGTACAGGTCCTGACTTGTTTATTCGAGTTCCTGAGAGAACTGTGACACTGCGTAGGAGTGAGCAAGCACCAGACATTTGTTCTGATTCTTTCAGAGTTGTTCTCCTCGGATCTCTATGGTCTTTAGGTGGTAGTGTAGTGTAGGTGCTCAGAGGCAGCAGACAAGGGTGAAGAGTTGTGGTCTTCCAGCTCTGGACCACTGGCTGCCTGCCAAACTCTCCAGCTGTCAGATCCTTCTGGTGATTAGGACCACCAGGGTACAGAGGTCTCCAGGAAACATCGGAACAACCTGTAGTTTTCTACTAGATCCGGGTGACTGAGCCTCAGGAAACACTTAAACATTTAGTGTGTTGTTTTCTCACTCCCCACTTTTATCTCTCTCCATCTCTCTCCATCACCCTCCATCACCCTTTCTCTCATCACTCGTTCATTCGCTCTCATGTTCCAGTTTTTCATTTCTGTTGCTCCATTTCTTTCTTTCTTTCTCCATCTCTATACTCCTTAATATTCTCTCTCTTTCCCTCTCCCCCTCTCTCCCCCTCTCCCCCTCTCTCCCCCTCCTCCAGTAACAGTCTGCCTGCTCGTTTTCTCACTCTATTCCACAGCTGTCTAGCCGACTGGCGGCAGGAAACGCATCACTCTCTTCTCCACTCCCAACCGATTGGCCGAGTTTGACGAGACATGAATGTCCCCCATAGGCTAAGAGCAGAGCAGAGAGTTATTGCTGTTGCTAGGTTCCTGTTGCTAGGATGGGTTGCTGTGGAAGTTGGAGGGAGAGAGACAGAGGGAGAGAGGGAGGAGACAGAGAGAGAGAGAGAGAGAGGGAGAGAGGGAGGGAGAGAGACAGAGAGAGAGAGGGAGAGAGACAGAGGGAGAGAGAGAGAGAGAGAGGGAGGGAGAGAGACAGAGAGAGAGAGGGAGGGAGAGAGACAGAGAGGGAGGGAGGGAGAGAGACAGAGAGGGAGGGAGGGAGAGAGACAGAGAGGGAGGGAGAGAGAGACAGTTTTGACGCTGACAATTGGTAAAGCAATGTTGAATTTGGCAGCTGCAGAACACTGATGCTGATTGTGATGTGAGGTCATGGGGTTAAAGTTCACTATTTGTTATTTGTTTAGGAGCAAATTTGGGAATTTGACACGGTGACCCTTGTATGACCTCACGTGAACTGTGGGATTAGCCACTGATGAATGAGACTATGAGAAAAGGAGAATAGAGGAGAAGAAAGGGGGAAAGTGAGGAGAGGGGAGGGGAGGAGAGGAGAGGGGAGGGGAGAGAGGGAGGAGAGGGAGAGAGGGGAGAGAGGGGAGGAGAGGGGAGTGGGGAGAGAGGGGAGGAGAGGGGAGAGAGGGGAGGAGAGGGGAGTGGGGAGAGAGGGGAGGAGAGGGGAGAGAGGGGAGGAGAGGGGAGTGGGGAGAGAGGGGAGGAGAGGGGAGGGGGGAGAGAGGGGAGGAGAGGGGAGGCCCACAGGACTTTGAAAAAATTACGATGTATCATCCCTAAAACTTATACTGGAAAAATTATCCTTTTTCAACCTCATAGTTTGTAGTTCAGCTCCAGAACAACATCATTTTTATTATGTCCAAGCAAAGCTGCACTGCTCCGCTAATATGTGCATTAGAGATGTATTATGGAGTTGGCACTGTAGCATTGGCCTTAATGTGGTATTTCACAGCTGCTGAGTGGGGGGGTGTGGGGGCAGCACGGCTCACACGGCTCACACGGCTCACACGGCTCACACGGCTCACACGGCTCACACGCGGCCTTGTCCTTTAAGGTGCTGAATAAAACATGGACATTTGTCACAACACAGATCCAGTTGTAGTAGCTGATTGTTCTGCATGGTGCATTTTATTTTTCATTCTTTTATTCTGCCCCCCCCCCCACACACACACACACACACTCCCCCAAACCAGATCACAGACTCATTTAAATGCCCAATCAGACCCGTTCTGAGGCGTCTGTAAGCACGGATGGGTTAGGGTTATACCCCAGATGCGTTAGGGTTATACCCCAGATGCGTTAGGGTTATACCCCGGATGGGTTAGGGTTATATCCCAGATGGCCCTTCAATAGCTCCCAGCATTTTTAATAACACTTTATTGAATTTTTCCACAGTGAATATGGGGAGGTTTGCATGTGAATCTCAGTCCTTTATGCATAGAGAGAGTGAGAGAGAGAGAGAGAGAGAGGGAGAGAGAGGGAGAGAGAGAGAGAGAGGCATCAGCCAAGCAGGGCTGTAAAGTGGGAGAATCTGCTCTCCGTTACCACGGCCACACCCATCCCATCCACAGGCAGGAAAGGCCATACGCAGCATTAAGGTATGGGGGGGTCATCTGGATGTCTCTCTGTTTGTGTCAGTGAAACAGTGTTAAAAGGTGTAGCCGATAGGTAAGATTGTCTGATTGTAGCCGATAGGTAAGAGTGTCTGATTGTAGCCGATAGGTAAGAGTGTCTGATTGTAGCCGATAGGTAAGAGTGTCTGATTGTTCCATTTGGGTGAGCTGCTATTAAAACTGCAGCATTACAAAGACCCCTGACAGTCTGACGCTTCTCCTCTGACCTGGGCATGCGCATCGCTGCAGCTGTCTGACTGTGCCATGCCACTAATGTCCTGTGACATACTTGTTAGCCACCACTAATTATGCGCCAGAAAGCCCCGCCTCTTTGGGCCAGAGCCAATCTCAGTATGCAAATGGTTAAAGTCCCCCCGGAGAGGAGCAGCTCGATTAGATGTGTGTTGATAAACTCACTTACATTGAGTGACAGTTCACAGTATTAGGGTCGTGGAGGTCGTCTCCGCTGGTGATTCTGATGAAAGCAATGGGAGAGGGGAAATAAAGAGGGGACCAAGCAGAATGCCTGGAGTGCTGCAATGCATGATGGGACAGGAAGAGGTGCGTGTGAAGCCAATGTCTTAGTTTTTCATTTGTAAATTCATGACATGCTCCAAACTCTCTCTATCACACTCACACACACACACACACACACTCACGCACACTCACACACTCACACACACTCACACACAAACGTCACACCTTCATTTAATACTTTGTGCAGTTTCCCTTTGGCAGTAAAACAGTACTTGCCGAGTCCAGGGGATATGAGTCCATTCCTCTTTCTAGACTCTAGCCAGAACATCCAGGGTTCAAGGTCTCGCGCCTGTTTTAACACCTTTGTCACTCCTTTGTTGCTGTTCTGAAAGGTTGTGTGTGAGGCATCAGTGTTGTAGCACACAAGCTAATGGAGAACTGAGCTGATCTCCTGGGCTCTGTATATAGTTATACCCATAAAACCCTTATAGTTATACCCTTATAACACTTATAGTTATACCCTTATAACACTTATAGTTATACCCATATAACCCTTATAGTTATACCCATATAACCCTTATAGTTATACCCTTATAACCCTTATAGTCATACCCGTATAACACTTATAGTTATACCCGTATAACCCTTATAGTTATACCCATATAACCCTTATAGTTATACCCTTATAACCCTTATAGTTATACCCTTATAACCCTTATAGTTATACCCTTATAACCCTTATAGTTATACCCGTATAACCCTTATTGTTATACCCATATAACCCTTATAATTATGCCATTATAACCCTTATAGTTATACCCGTATAACCCTTATAGTTATACCCTTATAACCCTTATAGTTATACCCTTATAACCCTTATAGTTATACCCGTATAACCCTTATAGTTATACCCTTATAACCCTTATAGTTATACCCATATAACCCTTATAGTTATACCCTTATAACCCTTATAGTTATACCCTTATAACCCTTATAGTTATACCCGTATAACCCTTATTGTTATACCCATATAACCCTTATAGTTATACCTTTATAACCCTTATAATTATGCCATTATAACCCTTATAGTTATACCCGTATAACCCTTATAGTTATACCCTTATAACCCTTATAGTTATACCCTTATAACACTTATAGTTATACCCATATAACCCTTATAGTTATGCCCTTATAACCCTTATAGTTATACCCTTATAACCCTTACAGTTATACCCATATAACCCTTATAGTTATACCCTTATAACCCTTATAGTTATACCCATATAACCCTTATAGTTATACCCTTATAACCCTTAGTTATACCCTTATAACCCTTATAGTTATACCCTTATAACCCTTATAGTTATACCCATATAACCCTTATAGTTATACCTTTATAACCCTTATAATTATGCCATTATAACCCTTATAGTTATACCCGTATAACCCTTATAGTTATACCCTTATAACACTTATAGTTATACCCATATAACCCTTATAGTTATACCCTTATAACACTTATAGTTATACCCATATAACCCTTATAGTTATACCCTTATAACCCTTATAGTTATACCCTTATAACCCTTATAGTTATACCCTTATAACCCTTATAGTTATACCCTTATAACCCTTATTGTTATACCCATATAACCCTTATAGTTATACCTTTATAACCCTTATAATTATGCCATTATAACCCTTATAGTTATACCCGTATAATCCTTATAGTTATACCCTTATAACACTTATAGTTATACCCATATAACCCTTATAGTTATACCCATATAACCCTTATAGTTATGCCCTTATAACCCTTATAGTTATACCCTTATAACCCTTATAGTTATACCCATATAACCCTTATAGTTATACCCTTATAACCCTTATAGTTATACCCTTATAACCCTTATAGTTATACCCTTATAACCCTTATAGTTATACCCGTATAACCCTTATAGTTATACCCATATAACTTATGAATTCAGACCCCACAATTCCCCAGAAAAGCACTATAAGAACACTGCCCACTAGCATCATAGCATAGTTATACCCTTATAACCCTTATAGTTATACCCGTATAACCCTTATTGTTATACCCATATAACCCTTATAGTTATACCTTTATAACCCTTATAATTATGCCATTATAACCCTTATAGTTATACCCGTATAATCCTTATAGTTATACCCATATAACCCTTATAGTTATACCCATATAACCCTTATAGTTATGCCCTTATAACCCTTATAGTTATACCCTTATAACCCTTATAGTTATACCCATATAACCCTTATAGTTATACCCTTATAACCCTTATAGTTATACCCTTATAACCCTTATAGTTATACCCTTATAACCCTTATAGTTATACCCTTATAACCCTTATAGTTATACCCGTATAACCCTTATAGTTATACCCATATAACTTATGAATTCAGACCCCACAATTCCCCAGAAAAGCACTATAAGAACACTGCCCACTAGCATCATGTTTTAAAAGTTTGTTTGTGATTTAAATGAGATCAAAAGCTCACAGTGGTCTCTGGACATGAGCTGTTCCTGCTGCTGTTGCTACAAGCTAGGCTGTCGCTCGAGGGGGGAGGGGGTTACAAAGCTGCCCCCCCCCAGTAGGACCTGGACTACTTCCCACGCAGCTCCGCTGGAAACTTTCCAAGCTAAACACTCTCAGCAGCCGCCGCAAATCAGTCCAGGAAGAAAAAAGAAACATGCTTTTCTGTTCTGGCCCTGATCTGGGGCTGCAGCCGGCACAGTGACTCAGTCCTGTGGTGGGAGTTTCAGAAGAAAGAAGGAAAAAAAACCTCCATGAAGAAAGTGAAGACAGATGAGTATTCTTCTACACTTGTGGAGTTCAGAACGAATAAGAACATATAGATATAAGATGGAGAATGACAGCCTAAACCTAATCCTAACCCTAATCCTAACCCTAATCCTTACCTAACCCTAACCATAACCCAACCATAACCCTACCCCTAACCTAACCCAAACCCTAACCTAATACTAACCCAAAGCCTAACCCTAACCTAACCCTAACCCTAATCTTAACCCTACCCTAACCCTAATCCTAACCCTACCCTAATCCTAACCCTACCCTAACCCAACCATAACCTAACCCTAACTCCAACCCTAATCCTAACCCTACCCTAACCCTACCTCTAAAGTAATACTAACCCTAATGGCTAATGAAGACTTTTCTCCAAGTCGCCTCTCACTGCCTCAACGCCACCATTACATTCTACCCATTAGCATCATGATTACAGACTGGAGCAGCGTCAGTTACTCAGGCCTAATGTTAATGGGGACTTTTTTTGTTTAGTTAAATATAATTTAAGTTTAATTAGATACTACACATTACAGTACACTACAGTACACTACACTACGCTACAGTGCATTACACTATACTATAGCACACCACACTACAGTACACTACACTATGCTACAGTGCATTACACTATACAATAGCACACCACACTACAGTACACTACACTATGCTACAGCACACTACCCTACAGCACACTACACTACACTACACAACAGTGCACTACACAACACTACACATGAAGCCACACATAGGGGCCAGTCAAGAGATGATCTTTGGCCCTGTTTAAGTCTGAGAGATGCTGAAATTAAAATGGCTCAGAGCAACTAAGGATGTAGGTTTCTGAAGGATTTTCAAGGATGTCTGAGTGAAAACAGCCAACGTTCTCAACGCAGGACTTGTCTTTGTCTTGTTTTATCAGTGACAGGCTTAGCACAGTTCCTGGGAGAGCGTCCAGACCAGAGAGGTGATTAGGAGCTGGACTGCTGGATTGTGCCTGAGTTGTAAGTGTTATTGAGAGGCTTCTCCTGGGACTCTGGGCCCGCACCAGTCCTGTGGGACTTGGGCATAATATTGGAGGATAATTGGGTTTTTCAGCTTCTTTATGTGACTCTGATTGAGCTGAGCTCTTGAGGCCTTTGCGTTCTCAGCTTTGCTCTGTGAAGAACTGAGAGCTTCACTTTCTTCCCAAGCTTCATTTCAGGTCTTATCTTCACCTTCCAGAATTGCAGAGAATCTACAGCGATACGGTTTATTGTTCTAAGTGACACCTAGATACCGTACACCTTCTTCTAGAGCTTTTATATTGTGAATACCATATCAACCCCCACACTGCTCCATGACATCAGCACAACGCAGGCATCAGGCTACTTAAACTGAGCAGGTTTAGTTACATCCCAGTGGTTTAATACTGGGTCTGGGAAATGTCTCACAGACATATTCTGGACAAAACCGCACGGGAGATTAAGCCAAGAAAGCATCTTCTGAAGGAGTGGACACAGAGACACAGAGGACACAGAGGACACGAAGACACAGAGACAACAGAGGACACAGAGGACACGGAGACACAGAGCATGGAGACACATAGGACACAGAGAGACAACAGATGCAACTGCTAGGACAGGTTCAAAGATAACACAAAGGACAGAGACTGAGGGCATTAAAAGGAGTTTGCATTAGACGAGTCCTCGCTAAAGCAATAGTTGATTGCATTCACTGTATCAAACGGTACTGGCAAACTATACCTCAATATAGGAATCCGCTTGAATGGGAAAAGACAGGATATCACAGATCTTCAAAATAAGAGGTGCAGCGGAAGCAATTGCCATCAATATTTTTTTCTAATAAACTTGTATCTTTCAGATGATAACCAATTAAATGTACATAATTATAGTTCCCATAAAGTTATTCATAAGATGATTAGCATGTCTGCATTACATTCAGATTAGCTGCATAATGATGAGGTACAGGTTAAGCAGAGGATCTAGTGTTTCATATGCAAATGTAATGCAAATGAGCATACAAAAATAGCAGGAAGGCTACATCATTAATGGCCTTGCTAATAGGGAATTTGCATGCTGTTTATTCTGATTGTACTCAAGAAAGAAAAGTCACCATATTCGTTTTTATTTTCCTCTTAAAGCACAGTTGGTCTCTTTCCTCATCACTGAACACTGCCAGCATCACATCTGAGCAGTGATTGTGTCTGTCTGTCAGTGATTGTGTCTGTCTGTCAGTGATTGTGTCTGTCTGTCAGTGACTGTGTCTGTCTGTCAGTGACTGTGTCTGTCTGTCAGTGATTGTGTCTGTCAGTGACTGTGTCTGTCTGTCAGTGATTGTGTCTGTCAGTGACTGTGTCTGTCTGTCAGTGATTGTGTCTGTCTGTCAGTGACTGTGTCTGTCTGTCAGTGATTGTGTCTGTCTGTCAGTGACTGTGCCTGTCTGTCAGTGACTGTGTCTGTCTGTCAGTGATTGTGTCTGTCTGTCAGTGACTGTGTCTGTCTGTCAGTGATTGTGTCTGTCTGTCAGTGACTGTGTCTGTCTGTCAGTGACTGTGTCTGTCTGTCAGTGATTGTGTCTGTCTGTGGAGTTCCAGCTGTTCCTCAGCCTGAACGTCCAGGACAAACACAGCCGGCTCTGTAGCAGCCACTGCTTTCTGGGGAAGGACAACGCGATTCAAACACCACGTATACTAAGACAATCCTTCTGCAAAAGTGACAATTTGTTGTCTGGATTCAAGTAGAATCTCACCAGTGCCACATAGCTGCTTCAGATTAGAATTAGGTGCATTTTACATTGCACAAGATATGTTAATAAGCTCACCATCCAATAAAAACCCAGATATGTTAATAAGCTCACCATCCAATGAAAACCCAGATATGTTAATAAGCTCACCATCCAATGAAAACCCAGATATGTTAATAAGCTCACCATCCAATAAAAACCCAGATATGTTAATAAGCTCACCATCCAATGAAAACCCAGATATGTTAATAAGCTCACCATCCAATGAAAACCCAGATATATTAGTATGCTCACCATCCAATGAAAACCCAGATATGTTAGTAAGCTCACCATCCAATGAAAGCCCAGATCACATGAAGCCATCAGAAACTCCTCCAATTTAATACGGGCTCAATTAAGCTTGTGTCTTTAAAAATAAGAAACATTCAGAAGGAAACAATGATCCATTCACATTAAACTTTATTATTTTATTCTCCACACAAAAATATTATAAACAACTAAGCAAACAGCAATATTGTGATTTATCTTTTCAGTATGATATATTAATTGATGAAGTAACACAGAAAATTCACAATATCCTTTGTATATCTGAATCTAGATGTCTAACACAAAACAATTAGAATTTAGAATATATAATACTATATAATAAAATATAATACTATATGATACTACATAATACTATAGAATACTGCATAATACATCAACACATGATATTGCTCATCTTTCCTTCAGTAAATATTATCACAGCAAACTGTGAGACACTGCACTGCTAAAACAAATCTACCTTACACAAATACACACAGATTATATATATATATATATTATAGATTTAAAATTTAAAATACAGTTATTGGCTACTATATACACTGCCAACCAAGCTGCATCATCAAATACAATCTCTATTTGTTTGCACAAAATAAATATAATTCTAAATTGTAATTTCATATGTATGTATATGTATATATATATATATATATATATATATATATATATATATATATATATATATATATATATATAGAGAGAGAGAGAGAGAGAGAGAGAGAGAGAGGGAGAGAGAGTATTTTCATAATTTCTAATTCCTGCACTACTGGTATTTTCTGTGACAATTTCTATTACATTATAGCAAAGAGAGGAAGAAGTGACTAATGGAAAAATCAGAGAGAGATAGAGAGAGATAGAGAGAGAGAGAGGAAAGAGAGAGGGGAGGACTGAGAGATGGAGAGGGAGGGGTAGACAGAGATGGAGAGAGAAGGAGATGGAGAGAGCGCTACACCTCCCTTACTGGGGAAGGGCTTTGAGGATGGCATTCACCTCTACTGCTACTGCTGTCAACGTGAACTCAAACTGGTCCTGCAGAGAAACACAAGGCAGGAAACGCTTCAGTTAAACACCACACAGCTACAGTAGTGTTATTAAAGCTTCAGGAGTCTTATTAAAGCTGGGTGTTTGTGTACTGGTTCAGTTAAACACCACACAGCTACAGTAGTGTTATTAAAGCTACAGGAGTCTTATTAAAGCTGGGTGTTTGTGTACTGGTTCAGTTAAACACCACACAGCTACAGTAGTGTTATTAAAGCTACAGGAGTCTTATTAAAGCTGGGTGTTTGTGTACTGCTTCAGTTAAACACCACACAGCTACAGTAGTGTTATTAAAGCTACAGGAGTCTTATTAAAGCTGGGTGTTTGTGTACTGGTTCAGTTAAACACCACACAGCTACAGTAGTGTTATTAAAGCTACAGGAGTCTTATTAAAGCTGGGTGTTTGTGTACTGGTTCAGTTAAACACCACACAGCTACAGTAGTGTTATTAAAGCTACAGGAGTCTTATTAAAGCTGGGTGTTTGTGTACTGGTTCAGTTAAACACCACACAGCTACAGTAGTGTTATTAAAGCTACAGGAGTCTTATTAAAGCTGGGTGTTTGTGTACTGGTTCAGTTAAACACCACACAGCTACAGTAGTGTTATTAAAGCTTCAGGAGTCTTATTAAAGCTGGGTGTTTGTGTACTGGTTCAGTTAAACACCACACAGCTACAGTAGTGTTATTAAAGCTACAGGAGTCTTATTAAAGCTGGGTGTTTGTGTACTGGTTCAGTTAAACACCACACAGCTACAGTAGTGTTATTAAAGCTACAGGAGTCTTATTAAAGCTGGGTGTTTGTGTACTGCTTCAGTTAAACACCACACAGCTACAGTAGTGTTATTAAAGCTACAGGAGTCTTATTAAAGCTGGGTGTTTGTTTGGTTGTTAAACACCACACACTGGTTAAAGTTACAAACACCAGTTAAACACCACACAGCTACAGTAGTGTTATTAAAGCTTCAGGAGTCTTATTAAAGCTGGGTGTTTGTGTACTGGTTCAGTTAAACACCACACAGCTACAGTAGTGTTATTAAAGCTATAGGAGTCTTATTAAAGCTGGGTGTTTGTGTACTGGTTCAGTTAAACACCACACAGCTACAGTAGTGTTATTAAAGCTTCAGGAGTCTTATTAAAGCTGGGTGTTTGTTTGGTTCAGTTAAACACCACACACTGGTTCAGGAGTCTTATTAAACTGGGTGTTTGTGTACTGGTTCAGTTAAACACCACACAGCTACAGTAGTGTTATTAAAGCTTCAGGAGTCTTATTAAAGCTGGGTGTTTGTGTACTGGTTCAGTTAAACACCACACAGCTACAGTAGTGTTATTAAAGCTTCAGGAGTCTTATTAAAGCTGGGTGTTTGTGTACTGCTTCAGTTAAACACCACACAGCTACAGTAGTGTTATTAAAGCTTCAGGAGTCTTATTAAAGCTGGGTGTTTGTGTACTGGTTCAGTTAAACACCACACAGCTACAGTAGTGTTATAAAAGCTACAGTAGCATTATTGAAGTTACAGTAGTGTTGTAAAACCTACAGAAGAATTATTAAAGATAATAACAATAGGAACAGGTCTTGTAGCTTTTGCTTCTCACTGCTGCCCTCTATGGGTCATAGTCAGACTACATTTGCTCCACTCTGAGTCCATGCCAGACTGTAGAAATGTATATACAAGCCGTGTGCACTCGTGTGTGTGTGTGTGTGTGAAGGCAGTGACTCAGATACTGTTTCTGGCACAGCAGCATATCCTAGACCACGTGACGGGAGACCATGTGACCCTGAACCCCATGTGACTGGAGAGAAAAGCTTCTAACCTGAGCTGAAAGACGAAAGCCAGAAGGATAAAACGCAGTTAAAGAACCAGGATGACAGTGGAAACATGCATTTAACAGATCTAAAATGTACAGCCATATCTGTCAAACGTGAATCCCACATTTTGAATAATCAAGAGATGAGATCTTAGGAGAGCATTATTTCCCTTTTCTCCGGATTGCATGGAAGACTGGAATAACACCCCTAGGGTTAGGGTTAGGGTTAATATAATAACACCCCTAGGGTTAGGGTTAGGGTTAATATAATAACACCCCTAGGGTTAGGGTTAATATAATAACACCCCTAGTCTGTAATAACAGGAATAACACCCCTAGGGTTAGGGTTAGGGTTAATATAATAACACCCCTAGGGTTAGGGTTAGGGTTAATATAATAACACCCCTAGGGTTAGGGTTAGGGTTAATATAATAACACCCCTAGGGTTAGGGTTAGGGTTAATATAACAACACCCCTAGGGTTAGGGTTAGGGTTAGGGTTAATATAACAACACCCCTAGGGTTAGGGTTAGGGTTAATATAATAACACCCCTAGGGTTAGGGTTAATATAATAACACCCCTAGGGTTAGGGTTAGGGTTAGGGTTAATATAATAACACCCCTAGGGTTAGGGTTAGGGTTAATATAATAACACCCCTAGGGTTAGGGTTAGGGTTAATATAATAACACCCCTAGGGTTAGGGTTAGGGTTAATATAATAACACCCCTAGTCTGTAATAACAGGAATAACACCCCTAGTCTGTCCAGCTGGTGTCCACAGACACAGAGTGTTGTAGTGAATGTGCTCATGTCAACACCATTGTGCACAGTGCTGCGCCGCTGCCTATAATCACATTCTTACATCCACCAGGAAAAGACACGTTTACATTTAAAACAGCTACTGAGACCTGCTGAGTACCGTGTGCATGTTCACGATGAGCACACATACCGTTTATAAAGAACCCCACCCGTATGCATAGATGGTCACCAGTGAGCACACTGCACTTATGCATAGATGGTCACCAGTGAGCACACTGCACTTATGCATAGATGGTCACCAGTGAGCACACTGCACTTATGCATAGATGGTCACCAGTGAGCACACTGCACTTATGCATAGATGGTCACCAGTGAGCACACTGCACTTATGCATAGATGGTCACCAGTGAGCACACTGCACTTATGCATAGATGGTCACCAGTGAGCACACTGCACTTATGCATAGATGGTCACCAGTGAGCACACTGCACTTATGCATAGATGGTCACCAGTGAGCACACTGCACTTATGTATAGATGGTCACCAGTGAGCACACTGCACTCACTGCCTGCTACACAATGTGTCCCACCTCCACCAAAAAGATGCACTGGATGCAGTGGATCAGCATTGATGGAATTGTAATGGAGTGATGATGGAGAGATGGTGGAGTGATGATGGAGAGATGGTGGAGTGATGATGGAGAGATGATGGAGAGATGGTTTAGTGATGATGGAGTGATGATGGAGTGAACCCTCCCCCTAACCTAACCCCTAACCCCTAATTCTAACAGTAACCCCTAACCCCCAAAAACCCCCCTCCCCCCTAACCCTAAACCCCTAACCCTAACCCTAACCCCCCCCCACCCCTAACCCCTAACCCCCTAACCCTACCCCCTAACCCTAACCCCTAACCCTACCCCTAACCCTAACCCCTAACCCTAACCCTAACCCTAACCCTAACCCTAACCATAACCCTAACCCTACCCCTAACCCCTAACCCTACCCCTAACCTAACCCCTAACCCTACCCCTAACCTAACCCCTAACCCTAACTCTAACACTAACACTAACCCCTAACCCCTGTTAGCTGTAGTGTGTTGTGGTTAGCTGTAGTGTAGTGTGGTGTGTTGTGGTTAGGTGTGGTGTGCTGTGGTTAGCTGTAGTGTAGTGTGGTGTGCTGTGGTTAAGGACAGACAGGCCTTACCTTAGTGTAGTGTGGTGTGGTGTAGTTGAGGTTAGGGACAGACAGGCCTTACCTTGGTGGTGTAGTGTGGTGTAGTGTAGTTAGGTGTAGTTACCTTGGTGTAGTGTGGTGTGGTGTAGTTAGGTGTAGTTACCTTGGTGTAGTGTGGTGTAGTGTAGTTAGTGTAGTTACCTTGGTGTAGTGTGGTGTGGTGTAGTTAGGTGTAGTTACCTTGGTGTAGTGTAGTTAGGTGTAGTTACCTGTGGTGTAGTGTGGTGTGGTGTAGTTAGGTGTAGTTACCTTGGTGTAGTTACCTGTGGTGTGGTGTGGTGTAGTTAGGTGTAAACAGGGAGGGTGTTGGGTGATGGGTGAGGTGAACAGGGAGGGTGTTGGGGTGATGGGTGAGGTAAACAGGTAAACAGGGAGGGTGTTGGGGTGATGGGTGGGGTGGGGTGTTGGGTGATGGGTGAGGTAAACAGGGAGGGTGTTGGGGTGATGGGGTGGGTAAACAGGGAGGGTGTTGGGTGATGGGTGAGGTAAACAGGGAGGGTGTTGGGGTGATGGGTGAGGTAAACAGGGAGGGTGTTGGGTGATGGGTGAGGTAAACAGGGAGGGTGTTGGGGTGATGGGTGAGGTAAACAGGGAGGGTGTTGGGGTGATGGGTGAGGTAAACAGGGAGGGTGTTGGGTGATGGGTGAGGTAAACAGGGAGGGTGTTGGGGGATGGGTGGGGTAAACAGGGAGGGTGTTGGGGTGATGGGTGAGGTAAACAGGGAGGGTGTTGGGGTGTGGGTGGGGAAACAGGGAGGGTGTTGGGGTGAGGTGGGGTAAAGCAGGGAGGGTGTTGGGGTGATGGGTGAGGTAAACAGGGAGGGTGTTGGGGTGATGGGTGAGGGTGTTGGGTAAACAGGAGGGTGTTGGGTGATGGGTGAGGTAAACAGGGAGGGTGTTGGGGTGATGGGTGTGGGGGGGTGATGGGTGAGGTAAACAGGGAGGGTGTTGGGTGATGGGTGAGGTAAACAGGGAGGGTGTTGGGGTGATGGGTGAGGTAAACAGGGAGGGTGTTGGGGTGATGGGTGAGGTAAACAGGGAGGGTGTTGGGGTGATGGGTGAGGTAAACAGGGAGGGTGTTGGGGTGATGGGTGGTAAGCACAGGGAGGGTGTTGGGTGAGGTAAACAGGGTGTTGGGGGGATGGGTGAGGTAAACAGGGGGGTGTTGGGGTGATGGGTGAGGTAAACAGGGAGGGTGTTGGGTGATGGGTGAGGTAAACAGGGAGGGTGTTGGGTGATGGGTGAGGTAGGGGGGTGTTGGGGTGATGGGTGAGGTAAACAGGGAGGGTGTTGGAGTGATGGGTGAGGTAAACAGGGAGGGTGTTGGGGTGATGGGTGAGGTAAACGGGTGAGTGATGGGTGAGGTAAACAGGGAGGGTGTTGGGGTGATGGGTGAGGTAAACAGGGAGGGTGTTGGGGTGATGGGTGAGGTAAACAGGGAGGGTGTTGGGGTGATGGGTGAGGTAAACAGGGAGGGTGTTGGGTGATGGGTGAGGTAAACAGGGAGGGTGTTGGGGTGTGGGGGTGGGGTGGGGTGTTGGGTGATGGGTGAAACAGGGAGGGTGTTGGGGTGATGGGTGAGGTAACAGGGAGGGGAAGGTGTTGGTAAACAGTGATGGGTGAGGTAAACAGGGAGGGTGTTGGGTGATGGGTGAGGTAAACAGGGGGTTGGGGTGATGGGTGAGGTAAACAGGGAGGGTGTTGGGTGATGGGTGAGGTAAACAGGGAGGGTGGTTGGGTGATGGATGAGGTAAACAGGGAGGGTGTTGGGTGATGGGTGAGGTAAACAGGGAGGGTGTTGGGGTTGGGATGGGTGATGGGTGAGGTAAACAGGGAGGGTGTTGGGTGATGGGTGAGGTAAACAGGGAGGGTGTTGGGGTGATGGGTGAGGTAAACAGGGAGGGTGTTGGGTGATGGGGATGGGTGATGGGTGATGGGTGAGGTAAACAGGGAGGGTGTTGGGGTGGATGGGTGAGGTAAACAGGGAGGGTGTTGGGGAGGTAAACAGGGATGGGTGAGGTAAACAGGGAGGGTGTTGGGGTGATGGGTGTGATGGGTGAGGTAAACAGGGAGGGTGTTGGGGTGATGGGTGAGGTAAACAGGGAGGGTGTTGGGGTGATGGGTGAGGTAAACAGGGAGGGTGTTGGGTGATGGGTGAGGTAAACAGGGAGGGTGTTGGGTGATGGGTGAGGTAAACAGGGAGGGTGTTGGGGTGATGGGTGAGGTAAACAGGGAGGGTGTTGGGTGATGGGTGAGGTAAACAGGGAGGGTGTTGGGTGATGGGTGGGTGGGGAAACAGGGGAGGGTGTTGGGGGATGGGTTAAACAGGGGGGTGTTGGGTGATGGGTGAGGTAAACAGGGAGGGTGTTGGGTGATGGATGAGGTAAACAGGGAGGGTGTTGGGGTGATGGGTGGGGTAAACAGGGAGGGTGTTGGGTGATGGGTGAGGTAAACAGGGAGGGTGTTGGGTGATGGGTGAGGTAAACAGGGAGGGGGTGGGGTGATGGGTGAGGTAAACAGGGAGGGTGTGGGTGATGGGTGAGGTAAACAGGGAGGGGATGGGTGAGGTAAACAGGGAGGGTGTTAAACAGGGAGGGTGTTGGGTGATGGGTGAGGTAAACAGGGAGGGGGTTGGGGTGATGGGTGAGGTAAACAGGGAGGGTGTTGGGGTGATGGGTGAGGTAAACAGGGAGGATGTTGGGGTGATGGGTGAGGTAAACAGGGAGGATGTTGGGGTGATGGGTGAGGTAAACAGGGAGGATGTTGGAGTGATGGGTGAGGTAAACAGGGAGGATGTTGGGGTGATGGGTGAGGTAAACAGGGAGGATGTTGGGGTGATGGGTGAGGTAAACAGGGAGGATGTTGGGGTGAGGTAAACAGGGAGGGTGTTCGGGTGAGGGATATGAATTGAACTAAGAAAAAGCACAGAAGAAAATATTCTAAGAAAAGCACATGTCAGGCCCCAGAGGCTTCCACAGGGGGCAGGTGCCACAGGGGGCAGGTGCCACAGGGGGCAGGTGCCACAGGCTGCTGGGGCAGAAGCAGCGAGGATGAAGTAAATATAGATGTGATGTGATTCTTCTGTCCCTCTACTTCTCTATGGCTGTCTCACCACTTCCTCATTCTGACCTTTTTCTCAGTCTCTCTTTCCCTCTCTCCCTCACCCACCCCCTCTCTCTCTCCCTCTTTCCCTTCCTCTATCTCTCCCTCACCCCCCTCTCTCTCTCTCCCTCTCTCCCTTCCTCTATCTCTCCCTCACCCCCCTCTCTTTCCCTGTCTCTCCCTCTCTCTCTCTCTCTCTCCCTGAGTCCTCTTCATTGCCTTTAACGCACTGCAAGACCTTCAACTGAAGACAGGGGCTTTATCGTTGCCATGGCAATGCTGCTACAGAAGCTGTGTGTGTGTGTGTGTGTGTGTGTGTGTGTGTGTGGGTGTGTGTAGTCACTACCCACCTTTAGCCATTTTATTCAGTACCATGTCTATCAGAATGTAACTCCCACTCCTGCCTGATCCGTCACTGGAGGGAGAGAGAGAGGTAGAGAGTGAGAGAGGTAGAGAGAGTGAGAGAGGTAGAGAGAGTGAGAGTGGTAGAGAGTGAGAGAGTGTGAGAGTGGAAGAGAGTGAGAGGTAGAGAGTGAGAGAGGTAGAGAGTGAGGTATAGTGACAGAGGTAGAGAGAGTGAAAGAGGTAGAGAGAGAGTGAGAGGTAGAGAGAGTGGGAGTGAGAGAGGTAGAGAGAGTGAGGTAGAGAGTGAGAGAGGTAGAGAGAGTGAGAGAGGTAGAGAGTGAGGTATAGAGACAGAGGTAAAGTGAGTGAGGTAGAGAGAGTGAGAGAGGTAGAGAGTGAGGTATAGAGACAGAGGTAAAGTGAGTGAGGTAGAGAGAGTGAGAGAGGTAGAGAGTGAGGTATAGAGACAGAGGTAAAGTGAGTGAGGTAGAGAGAGTGAGAGATGCAGAGAGAGTGAGGTAGAGAGAGTGAGGTAGAGAGAGAGAGAGGTAGAGAGTGAGGTATAGAGACAGAGGTAAAGTGAGTGAGGTAGAGAGAGTGAGAGAGGTAGAGAGTGAGGTATAGAGACAGAGGTAAAGTGAGTGAGGTAGAGAGAGTGAGAGATGCAGAGAGAGTGAGGTAGAGAGAGTGAGGTAGAGAGAGTGAGAGAGGTAGAGAGTGAGAGGTAAAGAGAGTGAGGTAGAGAGAGTGAGAGAGGTAGAGAGAGTGAGGTAGAGAGAGTGAGTGAGACAGATGGGGGCAACAACAGAGGTAGTGAGACTTTTCACTCATGTGAGTGTGTTCAAACTTCTCATTTGTGTGTGAGATTTCTCTGCTGTTGCATCATCTCCAGTGCTGCACAGCGAAGTTGTCAGAGCCCCATAGCACTCAAAGGCAAAAAACAGCCCTGCCCAGTAACCCTCACAAACACCCAATCATAACCCTCACACACAACCAATCATAACCCTCACACACAACCCTCACAAACACCCAATCATAACCCTCACACACAACCAATCATAACCCTCACACACAACCCTCACAAACACCCAATCATAACCCTCACACACAACCAATCATAACCCTCACAGACAACCAATCATAACCCTCACAGACAACCAATCATAACCCTCACACACAACCCTCACAAACAACCAATCATAACCCTAACACACAACCCTCACAAACAACCAATCATAACCCTCACAAACAACCAATCATAACCCTCACACACAACCCTCACAAACAACCAATCATAACCCTCACACACAACCAATCATAACCCTCACACACAACCCTCACACACAACCAATCATAACCCTCACACACAACCCTCACAAACAACCAATCATAACCCTCACACACAACCCTCACAAACAACCAATCATAACCCTCACACACAACGCTCACACACATAAAACATAAACCTCACAATCCTCATAACACATCACACAATTATCACAAATGATGGTCACAAACAATCCTGCTGACTACCCAACCTCACAAACAACAGGCAGAAACAGGTGTCTATCTAGACCTAATCTGGTCATCTGTCTATCTAGACCTAATCTGGTCAGCTGTCTATCTAGACCTAATCTGGTCAGCTGTCTATCTAGACCTAATCTGGTCAGATGTCTATCTAGACCTAATCTGGTCAACTGTCTATCTAGACCTAATCTGGTCAGATGTCTATCTAGACCTAATCTGGTCATTTCAGTACACATGACATCAAACAGCTACAACAAACATTTTAATATAAAGGTATATTCAGTATGAGTAGATTTGGAAGAGTGCGAGAGACAGACAGACAGACAGACAGACAAACACACAATATTGAGAGACAGATTCAAAATTACAGTGAAGTGCACAAGATTTCCAGAGAATCAGGACATGTGGACATTTGGACAGAGGTCCTTCGTCAGCTCTGCAAAGGTCTGGTTTTGTTTTGGTATTATATAAACTACTGTCAATATTTCTCTCAAACCCCAAATAAAAATGTTGTAACGTAGAGCAGAAACTAACTGGTCCAAAGTAAGAAAACAGATGAACCAATGGCAGAGTACTGAACTGAGGAAGAGTTCAGAAGTCATGTTCATTTACTTTTACTGTTTGTGTTAATGTTTTTATACACAGCAAGTTCGTCACACTGAAACATGCAGATTGTTTAGTCATTCATACTTGCCTGCAGTGGATAATTATTGGACAGGATCGTCCCCGGTAACACTTGTTAACCTTTCTGTAACGAAACACACAAACACACACACACACACACACAAACACCGCTGATGTGGTTGCTGTTTGAAAGGTTTCTGCAGAACACAGCACAGTGGATTTAACATCCATCCTTTAGAAAATGCTAGAAAACCCTTTGGAAATGCTGGAAAAAGTCTCTGAGCCACGGAAAATCTGGACAAGACAAACTTGGACTGAGCAACTTTATTTTTCAAATTTGTATTTTCTGAGTTATTGTTATTGTCTTAAATATTGTAATCGGGGGACTCTGAGCTTGTGCCAGTGTTAGCAAACACTCAAAAAATCTTATTAGCGCTTTGGCAGGTTTGGAAGGTGTAGCTGAGGAAACAGGTTACAGCGCTGGAGTCTAAATCCACCCAAATGAGCTCAGTAGTAAGAGAATATATTAGAGATTAAGAATAACAGATTATTTGCCACAGTATTTTTTTCATGCAGGGAAGATAGAAAATTTGAAAAATTCTAGTAAAAATAAGATGGGACTAACGGGACATGGGTTAGGGTTAGGATTAGTGTTAGTGTTAGGGTTAGTGTTAGTGTTAGGGTTAGGATTAGGGGGGTTGTCAGACATGGACGGAGTCTTGGGGGCCACTGGGATCAGAGGCTCATGGGCTTCCACTCTTATACAGCCAAACCCCAACACAGCAGCTAAACCCCAACACAGCAGCCAAACCCCAACGCAGCAGCTAAACCCCAACACAGAAGCCAAACCCAAACACAGCAGCTAAACCCCAACACAGAAGCCAAACCCAAACACAGCAGCTAAACCCCAACACAGAAGCCAAACCCAAACACAGCAGCTAAACCCCAACACAGCAGCCAAACCACAACAGTAGTTGTTAAAACCTTTGCATGGTACCAATCAAGGAATGACGAGTCTGAGATACATTAACGCTAATGTACTATTAGCGTATTAGCGGTGTCATATACCCACAGAAACACCATCTGCCTCCACCTGATTTACATGTCTACAACACTGCTCACAGCGCCCCCTGCCTGCAGAGCCATTAGCCCTAATTATGTTTCTATTAGACTGTGGTTTTATGTGTTTTTATTTTACTCTTATATCTTTACATTTCTTTTTACTTTTTTTCATTCAAGAATTCCACACACACACACACACAGTCTCTCAATTGTGTGAATACCTCAAGGCTGTTTACCACTGCTGCAGAAAATGTGAAAAATATAATCTGTTAAGGATGATTACAAAGCATTATTTATCAAAACAACCTTTCTCAGAAAAAATGAGAAAAGGTACTGACAGGAAAGGAAGCTATATGAATATAGCGAAATAAGCAGACCACACTCCTGCATAAAAGACTTCACCTGAGCTTTGAAAAGCACCTCATATTTCACAGGAAGGGCTCAAAGAATATGGTTTTAAAAAGAGAGAGACAGACAGAGAGAAAGAGACAGAGAGTCAGAGAGAGACAGGGAGAGAGAAAAAGAATAGTGCAAAGCAGGTGAGCTCATTGAAGCAAGGAAAAGATTAATGAAGCAGAAAGAGAGGGGGAGGGATTAGGGAGGGGAGGGGTGGAGGAGGGGAGGGATTAGGGAGGGGAGGGGTGGAGGAGGGGGGATTAGGGAGGGGTGGAGCAGGGGGGAGGGATTAGGGAGGGGAGGGGTGGAGGAGGGGGGAGGGATTAAGGTGGGATAGACAAGGAGGGGAGAGGTTGGGGTGGGGGGGAGGGATTAGGGAGAGGAGGGGTGGATGAGGAGGGGTGGGATTAGGGAGGGGTGGAAGAGGAGGGTAGGGATTAGGGAGGGATAGACAAGGAGGGGAGAGGGTGGGGTGGAGGGGAGGGGATTAGGGAGGGGGGAGGGGTGGAAGAGGAGGGGAGGGATTAGGGAGGGGAAGTATTAGGGAGGGCTGGATGAGGAAGGCAGGGATTAATTATGGAGGGGTGGACAAGGACGCGAAAGGGTAGGGTGGAGGGAAGGGATTAGGGAGAGGAGGGGTGGGGTTGAGGAGTGAGGGGTGGGGTTGAGGAGTGAGGGCCTGGAAGAAGAGATACAGTTTCCAATGATCACTTTTGTGACTATGCAACTGGGCTCATATAACTAGCTGCAACATCACAAAAATGACAGCGGCAACCGCTAATTAGCTGGCCAACCAAAAGAAGAAGAAGAAGAAGAAGAAGAAGAAGAAGAAGATGTGACAAAGTGAAAGCAGAGAGCACGTCTGATGGATCTGATGGGTCTGATGGGTTTGGAAGCCTGGAAGATCAGCCCTAAACCAGCAGGACACATCCATGAGTCATACACCAGCAGGAACGTTCCAGTAGAGTCTGGAAGATCAGCCCTAAACCAGCAGGACACATCCATGAGTCATACACCAGCAGGAACGTTCCAGTAGAGTCTGGAAGATCAGCCCTAAACCAGCAGGACACATCCATGAGTCATACACCAGCAGGAACATTCCAGTAGAGTCTGGAAGATCAGCCCTAAACCAGCAGGACACATCCATGAGTCATACACCAGCAGGAACGTTCTAGTAGAGTCTGGAAGATCTGCCCTACACAAGCAAGACAGATCCAGCAGCGTCTGGAACAAGCAGGACAGATCCAGCAGAACATGGACAATCAGCCCTACACATGCTGAGAGAAGGAACCAAGTCAGAAACCTCTGAAGAGCTTCGCCAGCACCCTTTTCATCCCAACTGTAAACCTACCAATTCAACTGAGCTTTGAGATGAAAGCAGGTTTTAGCTCCTAGGGTCAGGTGCTCACTGCTGCCCCTTTAATCATCTTTATTTTATGCACTTGAATTCTTTATACTTATTTTTATGCATTTCTGTTCAATTTGAATGTTGTCGATTGAATTTATGTTCTCGTGTACTCAGCTGTCATGGCAAGGAAGTGTCAATCAGCGTGACTCTCTCCTGTCTTACATGACTCCCTCCTGTCTCACATGACTCCCTCCTGTCTCACATGACTCCCTCCTGTCTCACACGACTCCCTTCTGTCTCACATGACTACCTCCTGTCTCTCATGACTCCCTTGTGTCTCGTATGACTCCCTTCTATCTCACATGACTCCCTCCTGTCTCACATGACTCCCTTGTGTCTCGTATGACTCCCTTCTGTCTCACATGACTCCCTCCTGTCTCACATGATTCCCTTGTGTCTCACAGGTTCTTTCCCAGGAGGGTTTCATTTAAAGGCAGCTCTGGAAACAGTGTAGATGAGAAGTTTATGGACGCATGCACAGAAAGCAAAAAAGTTATTCAAAGGGGAATCAAAAGCTTTGTTCTTGGCCTGAACTGTGATCAAAACAGCCTCCCGCAAGCATTAGTGTGTTTAATGTCAGGCCAAATGGAGAGCAGACAAACAGTTAAGGTGTGTGTGAGACAGCTCAGTGTGTAGGAGAAGGTACAGGTGTGTGAGAGACAGCTCAGTGTGTAGGAGAAGGTACAGGTGTGTGTGAGACAGCTCAGCGTGTAGGAGAAGGTACAGGTGTGTGTGAGACAGCTCAGTGTGTAGGAGAAGGTACAGGTGTGTGTGAGACAGCTCAGCGTGTAGGAGAAGGTACAGGTGTGTGAGAGAGATGGGTGGAGAGAGACAGGTGGAGAGAAATGGTGGAGAGAGATGGGTGGAGAGAGACAGGTATACAGGGATAATTGTAGAGAAATGGAGAGATACAGGTGAATAGTGATGGTAGAATCAGATAGGTTGATAGATGAGTTGAGAGAGACAGGTAGATAAATGTGGTAGAATCAGATGTTTACAGAGACATGAGAAGGGTGGAGAGTGATGGGTGGAGAGAGATGGCCGGAGTGAGAAGGGTGGAGAGAGATGGGTGGAGAGAGATGTGTGTACACACCTACGGAAGTCTAGCAGAGTTCTGGCAGATTCTGGAACACTTTGGTCCATCCAGGAGAGGAAGTGGAACTGGGTCACAGTTCGTGTCTCACTGGTCTGGACATTCTTCAGATAGAAACTGCGGACCAGGAAGTCGTCACACCAAATGTGCTCAGAGACCAGGTTGACCTGTGGACATATAGACTAAGATGACCTCTAAACCAGGTTGACCTGTGGACATATAGACTAAGATGACCTCTAAACCAGGTTGACCTGTGGACATATAGACTAAGATGACCTCTAAACACACCGATCTGCAGAGTTAAAGAAAAGATTGAATGATAATGATGAATTAACATAAAGATTAAGTGAATGAGGTGGAGATTTAGGGAATGAGGTGGAGACTTTGGGAATGAGGTGGAGATTTAGGGAATGAGGTGGAGATTTAGGGAATGAGGTGGAGACTTAGGGAATGAGGTGGAGACTTAGGGAATGAGGTGGAGATTTAGGGAATGGTAACGATGTTTACCTTGTAATTGTGGTACAGGTGTGTTGTCAGGAGAACATAAGTGTTACCTTGTTACTGTGTTACAAGTGTGTTTAGGTGTGGTACCTCGTATGTGTGGTATAGGTGTGTTATGGGGCATACAGGTGTGTTACCTCGTACGTGTGGTACAGATCTGACCCTTCATCTGGCCAGTACTGATGGCACTGTTTGGTTCCCTTCTCCACGAGCGGCGTTAGCATGACGATCACCACACAGCCGCTTTCCCACACCATCTACAGCAGCAGAGAAGCAGCTGTCAGTGCCTCCCTACACGTCCCTACATGTCCCTACACCTCCCTACATGTCCCTACACCTCCCTACACGTCCCTACACCTCCCTAAACGTCCCTACACCTCCCTAAACGTCCCTAAACGTCCCTACACCTCCCTACACGTCCCTACACGTCCCTAAACGTCCCTACACGTCCCTACACGTCCCTACATGTCCCTACACGTGCACGCAGACGTCCACTACAGTCCCACATAGTCAGGGTCAGTCACAGTCCCTGCTCAAATCACGCACCACCATCTGAGCATGGCAAGACAACCTGTGACCCTGTCATTGTTGTGTAACAATGTAAACCTGCACCCTGAACAAACCACAGTAGCGGTGGAGATCTGAAAGGGGTGTCAGGTGTTTGCCTTCTCTGTCTTAAACAGCTCTGTCATGTAAGAATTAGCTGAAGACCAGCACAATAAGACAGCCATGCAGAGGTAATTGACAGGGATTGATGCTTTTACATTCACCATTAACCCAAATGGAGGTTTTAATGAAAGCTTTCCAAGTCTACACAGGCCCTGACTGCTTCTAATTCATCCCTATGAAATGAATTAAATTTACATCATTATTTTCTGCCAGTAATTGACAAAATGATAAATACAAGCAACCAGTAACCTCAATTAGCACCCATCCCATTAGCTGCTCCAGAAGGCAAGTGACATCAGACATATTAGCATAGCCAACACCAACATAAGCAGACAGTTCAGTCTAAGGTGCACTTTGCATGAAGGATGTAGGATTAACCCCCTCTAGGGTATATCAGGTGTAGGATTAACCCCCTCTGGAGTTATATCAGGTGTAGGATTAAACCCCTGTGGAGGTATATCAGGTGTAGGATTAAGCCCCTCTGGAGGTATATCAGGTGTAGGATTAACCCCCCGTGGAGGTATATCAGGTGTAGGATTAACTCCCTCTGGAGTTATATCAGGTGTAGGATTAACCCCCTGTGGAGGGATATCAGGTGTAGGATTAACCCCCCGTGGAGGTATATCAGGTGTAGGATTAACCCCCCGTGGAGGTATATCAGGTGTAGGATTAACCCCCCGTGGAGGTATATCAGGTGTAGGATTAACCCTCCGTGGAGGTATATCAGGTGTAGCATTAACCCCCTGTGGAGGTATATCAGGTGTAGGATTAACCCCCTGTGGAGGTATATCAGGTGTAGGATTAACCCCCCGTGGAGGTATATCAGGTGTAGGATTAACCCCCCGTGGAGGTATATCAGGTGTAGGATTAACCCCCCGTGGAGGTATATCAGGTGTAGGATTAACCCCCTGTGGAGGTATATCAGGTGTAGGATTAACCCCCTGTGGAGGTATATCAGGTGTAGGATTAACCCCCCGTGGAGGTATATCAGGTGTAGGATTAACCCCCCGTGGAGGTATATCAGGTGTAGGATTAACCCTCCGTGGAGGTATATCAGGTGTAGGATTAACCCCCTGTGGAGGTATATCAGGTGTAGGATTAACCCCCTGTGGAGGTATATCAGGTGTAGGATTAACCCCCTGTGGAGGTATATCAGGTGTAGGATTAACCCCCTGTGGAGGTATATCAGGTGTAGGATTAAGCCCCTGTGGAGGTATATCAGGTGTAGGATTAACCCCCTGTGGAGGTATATCAGGTGTAGGATTAACCCCCTGTGGAGGTATATCAGGTGTAGGATTAAGCCCCCGTGGAGGTATATCAGGTGTAGGATTAACCCCCTTTGGAGGTATATCAGGTGTAGGATTAAGCCCCCGTGGAGGTATATCAGGTGTAGGATTAACCCCCTGTGGAGGTATATCAGGTGTAGGATCAACCCCTGTGGAGGTATATCAGGTGTAGGATTAAGCCCCCGTGGAGGTATATCAGGTGTAGGATTAAGCCCCCGTGGAGGTATATCAGGTGTAGGATTAAGCCCCCGTGGAGGTATATCCGTCTGTGGTTCAGTCAGCCCTGGGAGATCTGATTTTCACGGAATATGTGCGGTCTCTCTCCCCTTATCTCTGCCTGTCTCTCATTTTCTCTATATCTATCTCTTTCCCTTGATCTCTCTTTGTCTCTGTATCTCTGTCCATTTCTCTCTCTATCTCTCTGTTTCTCACAGAGTTTGTGGACGGAGCTGTTAAACACACTGATCATATTAAGGAGCTGCCTAATTAAGGACAGACGTCTTGATTATTTCTAAGCCAACATCAGTGACACTGAGCAGATACAGTGTAATTACCAGCCCACATTCCCATGATGTTATTACAGTCAGTGGGCTGATCGGCTGCTATCGACGGCATTCGTGGTGCTGTGTAACACACACACAGACTGGGTGGATAATCTACTTGTGGTTATTACGTATTACGTGATGTTGTAACGCTGCACCTCACCTGCCAGAAATCTGAAACGGTGGATGGAAGAGGAGCTTGGGCAGAGATGTACACAGGGTTCCTCGGGTCGTGGTCCATCTACAGGGAGACAGAGATCAGCAATGCACATACAAACCCATCATGAACTACCCCCACTATCCACCCCCACTATCTACCCCTTCTCCCCCACTATCTACCACCACTATCCACCCATCCCCCCCCTTCTCTCTACCCAACCCCCTCCACCCCTCATCCCCACCTATCCCCCAGTTCCTGCACCTGCCCCACTACCTGCCCCTCCTGCACAACCTTCCACCAGCCCCATCCCTCATTCCTCATTCCTCCATCCCCCCATCCCTTCATCCACCCATCCCTCCATTCCTCTCTGTCTCCCTGTCCTACATCTGTCTCTCCTGGACTGTCTTCATTCTGTAATATGGATGATTAAACCTGTGAAAGCGCCACTATAATCAAACAGTTACTGATGAGAAGCTCTGCAGCTGGAGGACTGTGTGAGTGTGTGTGTGTGTGTGTCAGTATGTGTGTGTGTGTGTGTGTGTGTGTGTGTGTGTGTGTGTGTGTGTGTGTGTGTGTGTGTGTGTGTATGTGTGTGTGTGTGTGTGTGTGTGTGTGTGTGTGTCTGTGTCAGTGTGTGTGTGTGTGTGTGTGTGTGTGTGTGTGTGTGTGTGTGTGTGTGTGTCAGTGTGTGTGTGTGTGTATATATATATATATATATATATATATGCGTGTGTGTTTATATATATGTGTGTATGTGTGAGTAATTGTGGTGTGTGTGTGGTGTGTGTGTAGAAAATACGAAACAAAAAGCTCATCCCCTGAGGTGACAGCATGTATAACTACACAGACAGCTAGCATAGAACAGCATTACACAGACAGCTAGCATAGAACAGCATTACACAGACAGCTAGCATAGAACAGCAGTACACAGACAGCTAGCATAGAACAGCAGTACACAGACAGCTAGCATAGAACAGCAGTACACAGACAGCTAGCATAGAACAGCAGTACACAGACAGCTAGCATAGAACAGCAGTACACAGACAGCTAGCATAGAACAGCATTACACAGACAGCTAGCATAGAACAGCAGTACACAGACAGCTAGCATAGAACAGCAGTACACAGACAGCTAGCATAGAACAGCAGTACACAGACAGCTAGCATTGAACAGCAGTACACAGACAGCTAGCATAGAACAGCAGTACACAGACAGCTAGCATAGAACAGCAGTACACAGACAGCTAGCATAGCATTCAACACCAAGACTGCTGCTCCAAAACACACAGCATTTGAGAGGATACTGTTCTTTTCCTGCGTTTTTTCCTGATCTTTTCCTGCCTTTGTCTGTACGAATACACACTAAACACCTGATAAACATGTATTTAAACCCGCCACTAACCCCTAGTACGTGCACACACACACACACACACACACCCCAACACCGAGCTTCCCCTTACTAACCCTCAGCACGGATCGGAGCACAGCCGTTTGAGTGGCCACAGCCGTTTGAGTGGCCACAGCCGTTTGAGTGGCCACAGCCGTTTGAGTTGCAGGTAGGTTTGATTTGCAGGTAGGTTTGATTTGCTGCCTTGATAGGAGAGCTCAACAAACAGGCCACGCCCCCAATATATCCTAACTCCCAGAGGTTCACCTAGATCACCAAGCACATGTATGTGTTCAGCTGCATGTCTGCTGAGATTCAAACCCACGCGAACATCAGTCCAAACCATCCGAGCACGAGTAAATGCTAATATTGATCAAATCACTGGTTCTCCATAAAAGCTAATACTGACAAAACCATTGGTGAAGTTGCTGTTATCAAAATTGCCTCTCTCAGAACACAAGATATCATTGGTCGAACCTGCTGTGCTCATTAAACAGCCAAAACCACCATGCTGTTTAAAACCTCGTGGTGATCAAACTGAAGTTGGCTGTGTGCACCAGTGTAGCAGTTATGCTCAGTTATCACAGAGGTGGCTGGAAGACCATTGTTAGCACGAACCACACAGCTATTAGTCTGCCTGCAAATGGGTATAATTGCTTAGCACAACCCTAATTGCTGGTAAGAGCAGTTATACATCAGGCCCTGAATACCAGACACATGTGAAACTCTTCTCTTCTTGCTCCCATAAAGTGAGTTATTAAAAATCGGTCATCTAAAACTCAGAGGGGTGATGAATCCCATAAAAGCTCAACACTGAGGCGGAGCTGAGCACTGAGGTGGAGCTGAGCACTGAGGCGGAGCTCATCACTGAGGCGGAGCTCATCACTGAGGCGGAGCTCATCACTGAGGCGGAGCTGAGCACTGAGGCGGAGCTCATCACTGAGGCGGAGCTGAACACTGAGGCGGAGCTCATCACTGAGGCGGAGCTGAGCACTGAGGCGGAGCTCATCACTGAGGCGGAGCTGAGCACTGAGGCGGAGCTGAGCACTGAGGCGGAGCTCATCACTGAGGCGGAGCTCATCACTGAGGCGGAGCTGAGCACTGAGGCGGAGCTCATCACTGAGGCGGAGCTGAGCACTGAGGCGGAGCTGAGCACTGCACTAATTCAGCCTGCCACACAGGAGTCTCCAGGTGACTGAGACGTGTGTCACACCGCACACGAAGCACACAGTGGTCTGTTTGGCTGCCTGCCTGTCTGTCTGTGTCTGTGTCTGCGTCTGCCTGCCTGTCTGTGGGGATGTCTGTTTGTTTTTTTACTGTGTCTGTCTATATGTTTGTCTGCTGTAGTGTGTCTGCCTGCCTCTATACATGTATCTGCCTATGTATGTCTGTTGCCCTCTGTATATATGTTTATGTTTCTCTGCCTGTATGTGTGTGTGCATGTGGGTGTGTGTGTGTGTGTGTGTGTGTGTGTGTGTGTCTATCGGTGGGTTTTCGTCTGTTGGTTTTGAGAAGTAATTAATCATTTACTCCACTTATGCCCCCTGAAACAGGAGTTGTTGAATATGGTCTTAAATACAGCTCTCAAACACAGCTCTCTTAATTAAACACAGCTCACTTAATTAAACACAGCTGTCTTAATTAAACACAGCTCTCTTAAACACACCTCACTTAATTAAACACAGCTCTCTTAATTAAACACAGCTCTCTTACTGTAATTAAACACAGCTCTCTTAAATAAACACAGCTCTCTTAATTAAACACAGCTCTCTTAAACACACCTCACTTAATTAAACACAGCTCTCTTAATTAAACACAGCTCTCTTAAACACACCTCACTTAATTAAACAGCTCTTTTAATTAAACACAGCTCTCTGAATTCAAACACAGCTCTCTTAATTCAAACACAGCTCTCCTAAACAGTTTCTCATAAACACAGGACTCTTAAACCCAGCTCTCCTAATCACAGCTCTTAAACACACCTCTGTTAAACACAATCTTCCTAAACACAGGTCTGTTACACAGTTCTATTGTATTAATCATCTTGTATTAAATATTTAATCTTTAATAAATCTTTAATTTTCAAATGTCTTCTTACAGTCACAGGGATAAACTGAATCAAAACCTTTAAACAGATAAACATAACCAGAAGTTTTTATCTTCTGTGTATCATTTGTTTTTTCATTTATGGTTTTTAACCAGTTCAATCACAATGTGGTTCTGCCAGTATTTTACTACCAGTATCTGTGTATATGCATGTTTACTGCTGTTTACTGTGTATTGATTATTACTACACCTTTGTTCAAGGACTTGAGACAGCAAAAACTATTTGCAAAACACGAGGGGTGTGTGGACACACTGGAGATCCTTCTGATTAACCTGGGAACACTTCCTACCAGTCTTTACACAGCCCTGACTCCAGAAACACAGTCCTGACTCCAGAAACACAGCCTGACTCCAGAAACACAGCCTGACTCCAGAAACACAGCCCTGACTCCAGAAACACAGCCTGACTCCAGAAACACAGCGCTGACTCCAGAAACACAGCGCTGACTCCAGAAACACAGCCTGACTCCAGAAACACAGCGCTGACTCCAGAAACACAGCCCTGACTCCAGAAACACAGCCCTGACTCCAGAAACACAGCCCTGACTCCAGAAACACAGCCCTGACTCCAGAAACACAGCCTGACTCCAGAAACACAGCCTGACTCCAGAAACACAGTCCTGACTCCAGAAACACAGCCCTGACTCCATAAACACAGCCCTGACTCCAGAAACACAGCCTGACTCCAGAAACACAGCCTGACTCCAGAAACACAGCCCTAACTCCAGAAACACAGCCTGACTCCAGAAACACAGCCTGACTCCAGAAACACAGCACTGACTCCAGAAACACAGCCTGACTCCAGAAACACAGCGCTGACTCCAGAAACACAGCGCTGACTCCAGAAACACAGTCCTGACTCCAGAAACACAGCGCTGACTCCAGAAACACAGCCTGACTCCAGAAACACAGCCTGACTCCAGAAACACAGCGCTGACTCCAGAAACACAGTCCTGACTCCAGAAACACAGTCCTGACTCCAGAAACACAGCGCTGACTCCAGAAACACAGCCTGACTCCAGAAACACAGCCTGACTCCAGAAACACAGCCTGACTCCAGAAACACAGCGCTGACTCCAGAAACACAGCCTGACTCCAGAAACACAGCCTGACTCCAGAAACACAGCCTGACTCCAGAAACACAGCCTGACTCCAGAAACACAGCGCTGACTCCAGAAACACAGTCCTGACTCCAGAAACACAGCGCTGACTCCAGAAACACAGCACTGACTCCAGAAACACAGCCTGACTCCAGAAACACAGCCTGACTCCAGAAACACAGTCCTGACTCCAGAAACACAGCGCTGACTCCAGAAACACAGCCTGACTCCAGAAACACAGCCTGACTCCAGAAACACAGCGCTGACTCCAGAAACACAGTCCTGACTCCAGAAACACAGTCCTGACTCCAGAAACACAGACTGACTCCAGAAACACAGCCTGACTCCAGAAACACAGCCTGACTCCAGAAACACAGTCCTGACTCCAGAAACACAGTCCTGACTCCAGAAACACAGCGCTGACTCCAGAAACACAGTCCTGACTCCAGAAACACAGCGCTGACTCCAGAAACACAGACTGACTCCAGAAACACAGACTGACTCCAGAAACACAGCCTGACTCCAGAAACAGAGGTGAGATCCTCAGGCGAGCGAGTCTCATCTGCAGTGCTGTGATGTGTGGAAGGGCCTGTGTGACCTCAGGCTGCTGCTCCAGTGAATCTCTGTGCCTTCGGGTTCCTCTGCTGTGACTGTAACAAGCTACTTTTGGGTTTCGTGCACAAATGTTCAATCACCAGGCTCCTCCCCCTAGCCCACAGCGTTACTATGGCAACCACTGCAGTGTGTGTGTGTGTGTGTGTGTGTGTGTGTGTGTATGGGGGGTGTGTGTGTGTGTATGGTGTGTGTGTGGTGTGTGTGTGTGTGTGTGTGTGGAGGATGGTTTGCTGTGTGTGTGTGTGTGTGTATGGGGGTTATGGCTGTGTGTGTGTGTGTGTGTGTATGGGGAGGTGTATGGGTGGCTAGGTGTGTGTGTGTGTGTGTGTGTGTGTGTGTGTGTGATCTCAGGTACGCCCTGCTGCTCTCTCTGTGCTAATGAGGAAGACGCCAGCAGACTGTCAGGCGTAATTACAGCCGCTTTCCTGGAGTCTGTCAAGTTCCTGCTGGGGTGTAATTATGGGGCCCCTGCACAGATCTGCTCCCCTCGCCCTGCAGGGGGCAGCACCTCGCGCTCCCCTCACCCTGCAGGGGGCAGCACCTCGCGCTCCCCTCACCCTGCAGGGGGCAGCACCTCTCGCTCCCCTCACCCTGCAGGGGGCAGCACCTCGCGCTCCCCTCACCCTGCAGGGGGCAGCACCTCTCGCTCCCCTCATCCTGCAGGGGGCAGCACCTCTCGCTCCCCTCACCCTGCAGGGGGCAGCACCTCGCGCTCCCCTCACCCTGCAGGGGGCAGCACCTCTCGCTCCCCTCATCCTGCAGGGGGCAGCACCTCTCGCTCCTCCCTGCGGTTTAAAGCTCTCTCAGCTCACCAGAACTGCAGGAGGATTTGGAGTAATTATACATTCATCCAGAGTGAGATGCTCTAACTAGAATGCCAATACATGCATGTGTTACAGGTACACGTGATCATGCAATGATGCACACGTGTTCAGTGAAGGGATTAACATAAAGTTAAAGTTAAACAGCCTACTGCACTGTTGCAGTACAATGGGGCAGTTAGAGGTCAGCATGACCGCGTGAGTGTGTGTGTTTCAGGTGTGTGTGTGTGTGTGTGTGTGTGTGTGTGTGTGTCTGTACATGTATGCTGTCATCAGAAGATCAGTATTTGGTTTCAGGGGGAGAATGTCAGCTTCAGGATATTACACATTTTAAATGCATAGCTTTGTGTTTGTATGATAGGACCTTTAATAGAAGATCCATATGGGCTCAGCTAGAAGCAGCACTTTCATTTCTGATATAAGGCTGGAAGTAAAAAAAAAGAAAAAAAATAGACTGAATTTTAAAAGAGTTTTTGTTTGGCTTTTTCTATGTGTGTGAACTTCAGCAGAAATATTCCTGCTGTTTCTACAAATAATGAGAATGTTTATGCTGTCGGAGAGAGAAGGAAGAAAGATGAAGAAAAACAAAGAGAGAGAGAGACCGAAAGAGAGAGGGAGAGAGAGAGTGTGTTTGTGTGTGGCAAAGAGATGTAAAGTAGTACAAGATCAATGAACAGATGAATAAAATATTTCAGTAATCCCCTCATTCTCAGCCTAAGATGAAAGTAGAGAGAATGTCTGAGACACAACTGATACCGTCTGTTACACAACTGATACCGTCTGAGACACAACTGATACCGTCTGAGACACAACTGATACCGTCTGAGACACAACTGATACCATCTGAGACACAACTGATACCATCTGAGACACAACTGATACCATCTGAGACACAACTGATACCATCTGAGACACAACTGATACTGTCTGACAGAGTCCGGCTTGTAGCAGGCAACAGCCCACAGATGCAGAAAGGTAATATTGAAATTTAATACTGAAGTATAATGCTGAAATATAATATGGAAAATAAATACTATAATGTAATACTGAAGTATAATATCTAAACTTAATACTTAAATCTAATGTTGAAATGCAATACTGAAATACTTAATACAAATTCCAAAGGATCAGGAATTTTGTCCTGTGTGGAGCTGTAATAACTGTATCTACAGTACTAAACAGTTAATGGTAATGATTACCCTCCATCTAAAGGCACATGGGCAATGTGTGGACTGGCAGACATGTGCACTTACGATGAGACTGGCGTTGATGTAGTCACAGTTGCCATGGTTATTTTCAGCCTTCAAAATGACCCTGGAATGATCATCTGTAATACAGGTAAAAATAAATACACACTGTTCATATATTAATATCTATAGCACACTTTAAAATAACTTATTACACGTTTATTACACAGCATAGCGTTTTTATAGTAGTTGCCCCAATAAATATTCAGGAAATTAATTTAATTTGAATATCAGAAGAAGAAGGATGGTAAACGAATCCAGATTAACTCCTGATACATCAGTGTTGGCGTTGGAGACAAGCACATCTCACGTCCCTGTGGAACTCAGCCCTTAAACCAGACTGCATGGGGGACACATGTAATCAAATCACTTGGGAAAACATCTGCCTTGCCCATGATTGACAGGTGTGTGGTCCACTCACAGGCGAGCGTGGCATTGGGGCGGTTCTTCTTGGCGTTGTGTTTGTCCTGGGCAGCAGCACAGGAGGCGGGCTCAGCCTGGTAGCCACAAAGCGCCTCCCACTCCTTCTCCAGCCGGTGCCGGTTCTGCAGGTGGTCCTCCATGTACGACTGGGCAGAAGCAGGAGAGCAAGGAAGCATCATAACCATGTAGCTGTAAAGTTCAACAGCTGTAAAGTTCAACAGCTGTAAAGTTCAACAGCTGTAAAGTTACAACAGCAGCCAGACAGGACACCTCCTGCATGAGGAAATACACCACCAGTATTAGGAAATACACTATAAAGTAGTACACTATTTGTACTACAGTGTACAATCTAACAACAGTCTACAGTATAACTACAGTCTACAGCCAACAATCTAACTACAGTCAAAAATCTAACTATAGTCTACCTACAGTCTATAGTCTACCTACAGTCTATAGTCTAACTACAGTCTGCAGATTTTGTTTAGCAAACAAAGAATGAGAAATAAAAACTCATGTATTTCCATGTGTGTTGGTGGGTGTGAACCAGCTCAACCTGTATCTAATCATTTTGCAAGTCCCCTGCAGAATAAATGGAGCCCGTGCACGTTTATGTTGGGCAGCTGTAATCCAGATTACCTCAGTGCCTGTTTTGTTCTGCCTTTTCTTATTCTTTCAGTCCAACATACAATCACTCCTCTATCCATCTCCAGACAGGAACCAGCTGAAAGCAGCTATACTGCCCAATCACTGAGACTAATCCCACGTGTCACACAAAAGGAGAGAAGAGAGAGAAAGAGAGGGGGAGGGAGAGAGGGAGCGAGAGAGAGAGAGGGAGAGAGAGAGGGAGAGAGAGAGGGAGAGGGAGAGAGAGGGAGAGAGAGAGAAGCAGAAGAAGATGGAGAGGAAAACGGACAGACAGATGAAGGTTGGTCAAGAAAGCGCTGCACAAGCTTTTCTCCTCGCACACACACACCCAAACACACACACATACTACACTCACACACACACACTCCACTCACACATTTACTGATAAGACTGACGTTAAGCTGCTTCACTCAGGGAGCTCAAACAGAATTCAGCAGAGACAAAAGACAAAAGACCACAGAGTAGGGAAGTTTAGCAGGAGAGAGAGAGAGAGAGAGAGAGAGTGAGGGAGGGAGGGAGGGAGGGAAGGAGAGAGAGGGAAAGTGAAAGATGGAGAGAGAGAGGGAGAGAGAGAAAGGGAGAGTGGAAGACAGGGAGAGAGAGAGGGAGAAAGAGAGAGAGGAGAGAGAGAGGGAGAGAGCATGGAAAACGGAGAGAGAAAGGGAGAAGAGAGAGAGAGAGAGAGAGAGGGGGGGGAGAAAGAGAGAGAGTGGAAGACACAGAGAGGGGGGAAGAGGTGGGTATGGAGGGCAGGGTATGTGGTGTATGAGAGGGGGTGTGTGGGGTGTAGATGGGGTGTGGGGGGCTGAAATAGTGTGAGCCATTGAATGTGCACCTTGGTGGTGCTTGGAAGTAACTTCAGGTTTGTCATAGCTATCACAGAGATTAACCAGAATACTGTGTGTGTGTGTGTGTGTGTGTGTGTGTGTGTGTGTAGAGTAAGGGAACAGATTACACCACTACTAACTCAATATCAAATGCTCTCTGGGCTCATGTGTGAAGGACTCTGCTATGTCACAATGCTCTGCTCTGCTATGTCACAATGCTCTGCTCTGCTATATCACAATGCTCTGCTATGTCACAATGCTCTGCTCTGCTATATCACAATGCTTCTCCTCAGAAGCTGCACATCTTCATCTCTTCCTTCACGTTCTGGCTGTCTCTTTAAAACACACAATTTCATACTGTTTGTTTGGCACCCCAACACTGCGCCACACGCAGTCCACTGCACTGTGGAGCATGCCGAGACACTCAGAAGTGGGGCTGTTGGGGGCAGGCCTGTTGGGGCGGGGCTGTTGGGGGTGGAGCTGTTGGGGGCGGGGCTGTTGGGGGCAGGGCTGTTGAGGATGGGCTCTTAGGGGCGGGGCTCTTGGGGGCAGGGCTCTTGGTGCACAGCACAGACCAGGCTGTATCTTACCAACTTCTGTTCTGTGTGACAAGGAGCTTAATAGGGGCCATTAGGTACTGTGTAGTATCCATTATTTAGAGGAGGAGGAACAACGTTGATTAACATGCTTTAGATGTGACTTAATGGATGGCATTACTTCAAAGAGCAGAAAAGGAGACCTTCTCTTGGGCTAAAGAGCCAGATCAGTAACTCTGTTACTGTGTGTGTGTGTGTCGGGGGGGGCACATGTGTGAGTATGCGTGTGTGGGGGGGCCTGTGTGAGGTGTGTGTGTGTGTGTGTGTGTGTGTGTGTGTAACAGTAGTACAGACCTTTGAAGTGTTTTTCAGTCACTTTCTTTTACCATATGAAATTATGAAAATTAGGTGACCTCTGGCTGACAGTAAAACTATACTCAGGTCTGAAACAGAAGCAGAGTAATACTATGTTATACTATTAACACTGTAGTCTAGACTAGTAACACTGCCCTTAGTACTCAAAGTAACTAAACTTGTGGACAAGTAATACTTTTTAGTGCTGGAAAACCCACTAAATGTAATTACTCTGGAACCACAACAGAACCACAACCACAAACTACACTGTGCTGGAACAGTAGTGATATACTCTGTGCTGGCACAGTAGTGATATACTATGTGCTGGTAAGGTAGTGATATACTCTGTGCTGGAACAGTAGTGATATACTCTGTCCTGGTAAGGTAGTGATATACTATGTGCTGGTAAGGTAGTGATATATTCTGTGCTGGAACAGTAGTGATATACTCTGTGCTGGAACAGTAGTGATATACTCTGTCCTGGTAAGGTAGTGATATACTATGTGCTGGTAAGGTAGTGATATACTCTGTGCTGGTACAGTAGTGATATACTCTGTGCTGGTACAGCAGTGATATACTCTGTCCTGGTAAGGTAGTGATATACTCTGTGCTGGTACTACTCTGTGTTGGTAAGGTAGTGTGTGATATACTCTGTGCTGGTACAGCAGTGATATACTCTGTGCTGGTAAGGTAGTGATATACTCTGATATACCTGGTAAGGTAAGGTAGTGATATACTCTGTCTGTGCTGGTACAGTAGTGATATACTCTGTGCTGGTAAGGTAGTGATATACTCTGTGCTGGTACAGCAGTGATATACTCTGTGCTGGTACAGCAGTGATATACTCTGTGATATACTCTGTGCTGGTACAGCAGTGATATACTCTGTGTTGGTAAGGTAGTGATATACTATGTGCTGGTAAGGTAGTGATATACTCTGTGCTGGTACAGCAGTGATATACTCTGTGCTGGTAAGGTAGTGATATACTCTGTGCTGGTAAGGTAGTGATATACTCTGTGCTGGTACAGCAGTGATATACTCTGTGTTGGTAAGGTAGTGATATACTCTGTGCTGGTACAGCAGTGATATACTCTGTCCTGGTAAGGTAGTGATATACTCTGTGCTGGTAAGGTAGTGATATACTCTGTCCTGGTAAGGTAGTGATATACTCTGTGCTGGTACAGCAGTGATATACTCTGTGTTGGTAAGGTAGTGATATACTCTGTGCTGGTACAGCAGTGATATACTCTGTGCTGGTACAGCAGTGATATACTCTGTCCTGGTAAGGTAGTGATATACTCTGCTGGTAAGGTAGTGATATACTCTGTCCTGGTAAGGTAGTGATATACTCTGTGCTGGTAAGGTAGTGATATACTCTGTGCTGGTACAGCAGTGATATACTCTGTGTTGGTAAGGTAGTGATATACTCTGTGCTGGTAAGGTAGTGATATACTCTGTGCTGGTAAGGTAGTGATATACTCTGTGCTGGTACAGTAGTGATATACTCTGTGCTGGTAAGGTAGTGATGTACTCTGTGCTGGTACAGCAGGTACTCTGTGTTGGTAAGGTAGTGATATAGTGATATACTCTGTGCTGGATATAAGGTAGTGATATACTGGTAAGGTAGTGATATACTCTGGTAGTGATATACTCTGTGCTGGTACAGCAGTGATATACTCTGTCCTGGTGTAGTGATATACTCTGTGCTGGTGGTACAGCAGTGATATACTCTGTGTTGGTAAGGTGGTACTCTGTGCTGGTAAGGTAGTGATATACTCTGTGTTGGTAAGGTAGTGATATACTCTGTGCTCTGTGCTAGTGATATACAGGTAGTGATATACTCTGTGGTACTAGTCTGTGCTGGTAAGGTAGTGATATACTCTGTGCTGGTACAGCAGTGATATACTCTGTGTTGGTAAGGTAGTGATATACTCTGTGCTGGTACAGCAGTGATATACTCTGTGTTGGTAAGGTAGTGATATACTCTGTGCTGGTAAGGTAGTGATATACTCTGTGCTGGTACAGCAGTGATATACTGAGTGATATACTGTCTGTGTGCTGGTAAGGTAGTAAGGTAGTGATATACTCTGTGCTGGTACAGTAGTGATATACTCTGTGCTGGTACAGTAGTGATATACTCTGTGCTGGTACAGCAGTGATATACTCTGTGCTGGTACAGCAGTGATATACTCTGTGCTGGTACAGCAGTGATATACTCTGTGTTGGTAAGGTAGTGATATACTCTGTGCTGGTACAGTAGTGATATACTATGTGCTGGTAAGGTAGTGATATACTCTGTGCTGGTACAGTAGTGATATACTCTGTGCTGGTAAGGTAGTGATATACTCTGTGTTGGTAAGGTAGTGATATACTCTGTGATATACTCTGTATAGCAGTGATGTACTCTGTGCTGGTATGGTAGTGATATACTCTGTGCTGGTACAGTAGTGATATACTCTGTGCTGGTAAGGTAGTGATATACTGATATACTCTGTGCTGGTACAGTAGTGATATACTCTGTGCTGCTAAGGTTGTGCTGGTAAGGTTGTGCTGGTAAGGTTGTGCTGGTAAGGTAGTGATATACTCTGTTCTGGTAGAGTAGTGATATACTCTGTGCTGGTACAGCAGTGATATACTCTGTGTTGGTAAGGTAGTGATATACTCTGTGCTGGTACAGCAGTGATATACTCTGTGCTGCTAAGGTTGTGCTGGTAAGGTTGTGCTGGTAAGGTTGTGCTGGTAAGGTAGTGATATACTCTGTGCTGCTAAGGTTGTGCTGGTAAGGTAGTGATATACTCTGTGCTGCTAAGGTTGTGCTGGTAAGGTTGTGCTGCTAAGGTTGTGCTGGTAAGGTTGTGCAGGTAAGGTTGTGCCTGTACTCTGTGCTGTTGGGACTCAGAAGCCCCACTGCATTCTGCTCTCCAGGGACAGTGTGGCGCACTGACAGTTGGACTGTTCACTTGTTCATTAGGTGAAGCCACTGACAGCTAAAGTGGTTATGGAGACCATTCTGTCAAACTTCCCACATTAATTAATTATAATGTTCAGGGGAATACGACTTTAAGCAAGTTATATACTGGGTAATATACTGGGTAATATACTGGGTACTGTACTGGGTAATGTACTGGGTAATGTACTGGGTAATGTGTACTGGGTAATGTGTACTGGGTAATGTACTGGGTAATGTACTGGGTAATGTGTACTGGGTAATGTGTACTGGGTAATGTACTGGGTAATGTGTACTGTACTGGGTAATGTACTGGGTAATGTGTACTGGGTAATGTGTACTGGGTAATGTACTGGGTAATGGGTAATGTACTGGGTAATGTGTACTGGGTAATGTACTGGGTAATGTACTGGGTAATGTACTGGGTAATGTACTGGGTAATGTACTGGGTAATGTGTACTGGGTAATGTGTACTGGGTAATGTGTACTGGGTAATGTGTACTGGGTAATGTGTACTGGGTAATGTACTGGGTAATGTACTGGGTAATGTACTGGGTAATGTACTGGGTAATGTACTGGGTAATGTACTGGGTAATGTACTGGGTAATGTACTGGGTAATGTACTGGGTAATGTACTGGGTAATGTGTACTGGGTAATGTACTGGGTAATGTGTACTGGGTAATGTACTGGGTAATGTACTGGGTAATGTACTGGGTAATGTGTACTGGGTAATGTACTGGGTAATGTACTGGGTAATGTGTACTGGGTAATGTACTGGGTAATGTGTACTGGGTAATGGGTAATGTACTGGGTAATGTACTGGGTAATGTGTACTGGGTAATGTACTGGGTAATGTGTACTGGGTAATGTACTGGGTAATGTACTGGGTAATGTACTGGGTAATGTACTGGGTAATGTACTGGGTAATGTGTACTGGGTAATGTGTACTGGGTAATGTACTGGGTAATGTACTGGGTAATGTGTACTGGGTAATGTACTGGGTAATGTACTGGGTAATGTACTGGGTAATGTACTGGGTAATGTACTGGGTAATGTACTGGGTAATGTACTGGGTAATGTACTGGGTACTGGGTAATGTACTGGGTAATGTACTGGGTAATGTGTACTACTGGGTAATGTGTACTGGGTAATGTGTACTGGGTAATGTACTGGGTAATGTACTGGGTAATGTGTACTGGGTAATGTACTGGGTAATGTACTGGGTAATGTGTACTGGGTAATGTGTACTGGGTAATGTACTGGGTAATGTACTGGGTAATGTACTGGGTAATGTGTACTGGGTAATGTACTGGGTAATGTGTACTGGGTAATGTGTACTGGGTAATGTACTGGGTAATGTGTACTGGGTAATGTGTACTGGGTAATGTGTACTGGGTAATGTGTACTGGGTAATGTACTGGGTAATGTGTACTGTGTGTGTGTGGTGTGTGTATGTGTGAGTGTGGGAATGTGTGTGTGTGGGTGTGTATGTGTGAGTGTGGGAATGTGTGTGTGTGGGTGTGTATGTGTGAGTGTGGGAATGTGTGTGTGTGTGTGTGTGTGTGTGTGTGAATGTGTGTGTGTGTGTGTGTGTGTGTGTGTGTGTGTGTGTGTGTGGGTGTGTATGTGTGAGTGTGGGAATGTGTGTGTGTGTACATGCACACTTATCCCTGTCTATAACACAAACGATTTACTCATTGAGTCAGAGACACTGTGATACGGCTGGGCAGGCAGACGGTAGTTTCACTGCTAAGGTTCTTCTCTCTGACAGGTTACAACCACTTCCTGCTCTCTCAGGTCAGATACATGCAGGCTGACACAACAGTAGTTATAACTGATCCAGTCATATACACATTCACATGTCTGTAACGTCTGTCCATATACACACCACACATGTGACACACACACAGACACCCATCAAATCAACAAAGCAAATGCTAGATATCAGAAATATCACCTGACCTGCTGTTAAACCTCCAGACATAAACACTCTCTGCTTCTACGTTCCTGTATGTCTCATTCTTATTATTTAGAGTCATTATTGCCATTAAGACACTAATTTGAGACACAGGCAGCAGACACCATATCAGACACCTCCATATCAGACTCCTCTATATCATATACCTCCATATCAGACTCCTCCATATCATATACCTCCATATCAGACACCTCCATATCAGACTCCTCCATATCATATACCTCCATATCAGACACCTCCATATCATATACCTCCATATCAGACTCCTCCATATCAGACACCTCCATATCATATACCTCCATATCAGACTCCTCCATATCAGACTCCTCCATATCATATACCTCCATATCATATACCTCCATATCAGACTCCTCCATATCAGTGTCTCAGCTGCTGGGTAGTCACCAATTCTCCCACCCTGTAAATCTGATACTCACCCTCTGCATGGCCATAAAGCACACAGGTGTTTGGCCACTACACTGCAGCAGTTACATACAGTGGAGCTGTCCAGGGTGCTGAAACATTTCCGGCCACTGATGCTATGCCACATAGAAACAGACCAAAATTTCTGATCAGCCCTCCAGTGCATGCTCAGTCTGTCAGAGCAAATCTGAAGGTTTATTATTATGTCTATTTGTTCCATTTCTGTGTTTATTTTGTCAATCAGAAAGTGACGGTGATCAGTTGAACTTGATGGTGATCAGGTGTGTGTGTGTGTGTGTGTGTGTGTGCAGGTGTGTGTGTGTGTGTGCAGGTGTGTGTGTGTGTGTGTGTGTGTGTGTGTGTGTGTGCAGGTGTGCACGAGGTGCTGTGTGTTGTTGGACGTTTGGACAGAAGCATTTCTGAACAACACCCTCAACTTTAATAGCTTCTGAAATCGCCTTCAACAACCTCCATCAGAAGCATCCATTAGGCTGGTGCTGTGTGCTACAGCCGTCGGGCTTCAGCGCTGTGATGGATTCCTGTTGGGCTAATGAACACAGCGCTACAGGCACCTATCTGCAGTGCCACGCGGACTCACGCATGAATTAAACTGAGAGTCGGCAGTGAAATTAAAGTGATCCATTGTGCATGTGTGTGCGTGAGCGCTCATGTAAATCTGATTGTGTGTGAGATTGTGTGAGTGAATGTGCATTTGTGTGTATATGTGTGTGTGTGTACCAGTAGGCTATCATGTGTCCAGTAGAGATGTCCTTGTTTGTCTGGGTGTGTGTGTGTGTGTGAGTGTGTGTGTACCAGGATCATGTGTCCAGTAGAGATGTCCTTGTTTGTCTGGGTGTGTGTGTGTGTGTGAGTGTGTGTGTACCAGGATCATGTGTCCAGTAGAGATGTCCATGTTGGTCTGTGTGTGTGTGTGTGTGTGTGTGTGTGTGTGTGTGTACCAGGATCATGTGTCCAGTAGAGATGTCCATGTTGGTCTGTGTGTGTGTGTGTGTGTGTGTACCAGGATCATGTGTCCAGTAGAGATGTCCTTGTTTGTCTGGGTGTGTGTGTGTGTGTGTGTGTGTGTGTGTGTGTGTGTGTGTGCGTGAGCGCACATGTAAATCTGATTGTGTGTGAGATTGTGTGAGTGAATGTGCATTTGTGTGTATATGTGTGTGTGTGTGTGTACCAGTAGGCTATCATGTGTCCAGTAGAGATGTCCTTGTTTGTCTGGTGTGTGTGTGTGTGTGTGAGTGTGTGTGTACCAGGATCATGTGTCCAGTAGAGATGTCCATGTTGGTCTGTGTGTGTGTGTGTGTGTGTGTGTGTGTGTGTGTACCAGGATCATGTGTCCTGTAGAGATCTCCATGTTGGTCTGTGTGTGTGTGTGTGTGTGTGTGTGTACCAGGATCATGTGTCCTGTAGAGATGTCCATGTTGGTCTGTGTGTGTGTGTGTGTGTGTGTGTGTGTGTGTGTGTGTGTGTGTACCAGGATCATGTGTCCAGTAGAGATGTCCATGTTGGTCTGGACAGGCTCTTCACTCCAGGATGATGTGCTGCTCCGTGCTGAGGGGCTTTGTGTCGCTCCGTCGCTGAACTGAGACGACACACTGTTAATGCGAGACGTATGTGTTGGGTGGAAGACATCAGATCCACGCTCAGCTCGCTCCCACGTCTGCACTGCCATGCGTTGCCGACACAAGTCCTGGTGAGGAAGATGATGAAGAGGAAAAATAGGCTGTAGATGGAAACTAGACGAGTTGTGAAACACGTCCGTATATCAGCGAGTTGTGAAGGCAACTGCGCCAGTGAGAGGCTGAAATGTTGCTGTAATTCACATCACAATGATTGTGGCCAAGAAACCTGCAAAGGAGAAGAATGAATCCCTCAACTTTAAATTAAAGTTTTTTTTTATTTATATAGCGCTTTTTACAACACATGTTGTCTCAAAGCAGCTTTACAAATTGCGTGGGTCCAGATCCCTAATGAGCAAGCCAAAGGCGACAGTGGCAAGGAAAAATCCCTAAGATGGCAGGAATTTAGGAAGAAATCTTGGGAGGACCAAGACTCAAAAGGGAAACCATCCTCCATTGGGCGGCCCGCTAGCAATGTCCACATTCACAGTTCATGTATAGTCCAGATATAATCCTGTAGTTATGATTCTACTTCCAGGCCGAGTAGTCACAGTCCCTTCAGAGTAGATGAGCCTCAGGTGGGAGTTGGCATCAGCGTTGGCATCCATCCATCCATCCATCCATCCATCCATCCATCCATCCATCCATCCATCCATCCATCCATCCATCCATCCATCCATCCATCCATCCATCCATCCATCCATCCATCCATCCATCCATCCATCCATCCATCCATCCATCCATCCATCCATCCATCCATCCATCCATCCAAGCTGCTCTTTCTGATGGAAATTGTCTGCTAAAATACACAATAATATATGGGGAGAAATTAGCTTTGTGGTTCATGTGTTCTCTTCTTTTTAAATGCCTTCTATTCCGTTTAAAAATGTTTTGCAATGATGTAGTAAACAGCACACTAGTATTTAAATATTCAAGTTAATAGGACAGACAGACAGACTGGTGTCTGGACATGGAGCAAGTGAAGGTGACGGCACAGGGAGGAGGTGGTATTAGACATACAGGTAGTGAAAACACACGACACTGCCTTCTCACCACAACTCCCCCTCCTTCAGTGACATCACTACATTCCCATCATAACTCCTCCTCCTTCTGTGACATCACTACATTCACATAACTCCTCCTCCTTCCATGACATCACTACATTCCCATCATAACTCCTCCTCATTCCGTGGCATCACTACATTCACATCATAACTCCTCCTCCTTCAGTGACATTACTACATTCCCATCATAACTCCTCCTCCTTCAGTGACATCACTACATTCACATCACAACTCCTCCTCCTTCAGTGACATCGCTACCTTCCCATCATAACTCCTCCTCCTAAAGTGACATCGCTACCTTCCAATTTGAACAACTCTTCCTCCTTCAGTGACATCACTACCACCATGTTTTAGGGTTGCGTTATCATCACACCAGATATTTCCCTCAAATAAGTAGTATGGTGAAAGAAAGATGGAAAGAAAGAAAGAGGGAAAAGACAACACGCTGACTACACTGAACATGCTCACTACACTGAACACGCGCACTACGCTGAACGCGCGCACTACGCTGAACACGCTCACTACGCTGAACACGCTGACTACGCTGAACACGCTCACTACGCTGAACACGCGCACTACGCTGAACGCGCGCACTACGCTGAACACGCTCACTACGCTGAACATGCGCACTAACACTCACTACGCTGAACACGCTCACTACACTGAACACGCTCACTACACTGAACACGCGCACTACACTGAACACGCGCACTACACTGAACACGCTCACTACACTGAACACGCTCACTACGCTGAACACGCTCACTACGCTGAACACGCTCACTACGCTGAACATGCGCACTACACTGAACACGCTCACTACACTGAACATGCGCACTACACTGAACACGCTCACTACACTGAACATGCGCACTACACTGAACACGCTCACTACACTGAACACGCTCACTACGCTGAACATGTGCACTACGCTGAACATGCGCACTACACTGAACACGCACACTACACTGAACATGCGCACTACGCTGAACACGCGCACTACGCTGAACACGCTCACCATGTTGAATATACTCATTACTCTGGCAATACTCACATTCACTACACTTGCCTTTCTGGTGTTGGTCAAACATTGCAGTGTTCAAACACAAGCCACACACCCCACACACAAACACACCTACAGATCTCCCACACACAGAAACCACACACATACAGACCCAAACACCGTGCTAGTCTACGGTGGTGGGGCAGGTGTGTGTGGAACCGTGCTAGTTTAGGGTGGTGGGGCAGGTGTGTGTGGAACCGTGCTAGTCTAGGGTGGTGGGGCAGGTGTGTGCAGCCCTGCCCTTAACAGGGGTGGGAGGGTTAATGGGGAACAGAAACCCCACATGTGGCTTCACCCTCCTGCAGGTTGCCGCCTGCATTATTATGATCCATCTGCTATTCTGACAGACTGGCAGAACACAAAGACATTTCAGCCGTGCTGGTTAGTAAAGCAGGAGACTCAGGACAGCCATACAGACAAACCAACACGGTGGACACCTGGAAGCCATGATGGACTTCCCTTCCCTGTACAGACCAACACTACACACACACTACCACACCCATTCCCATCCACACACAGTGAATGTGTTGAGTGTATGTTTCACACTCAACTCCTGCTTAGTGCAATACACATACCTGCTCAACACAGTATACACACACACCTGCTCAACACCTGTTCAGTGAAACACACACACACACACACACACCTGCTCAACACCTGTTCAGTGAAACACACACACACACACACACCTGCTCAACACCTGTTCAGAAGTCCCTCATAACTCCACCTCTTGCCCTCCTGAACCTACGGCCACATAAACCCCCTCCATCTTCTGCCCCTTACCCACCTCACCTGGCCCCCACCTGCACAGCCAGTAACCAGCTCCACCCACCTACGAGCCCCCACCTCCACCCACCTCCACCCACCACATCCCCTATGCCACATGCAACATTAATATTAAACAACCTAATTAAGCAGCCAAGTGCAGACTAACTGCAGGGTAATGTATATATATGGACTCACTGATTGGGCCAGTGTGCATGGAAGGTGTGAGGGGGCCTATTAAATATTGACGGTGAAAGGGGGAGGAGGGTGAAGATCCCGCCCCCTGCGTGCCTGTCTCCCCAAGCACAGCTGAGACCAAGACAAAATCAATAGAGCTCCTGCTACGCCCCTCCACTCTGCTACGCCCCTCCACTCTGCTACGCCTCTCCACTCTGCTACGCCCCTCCACTCTGCTACGCCTCTCCACTCTGCTACGCCCTTCCACTCTGCTACGCCTCTCCACTCTGCTACGCCCCCCACTCTGCTACGCCTCTCCACTTTGCTACGCCTCTCCACTCTGCTACGCCCCTCCACTCTGCTACGCCTCTCCACTCTGCTACGCCCCTCCACTCTGCTACGCCTCTCCACTCTGCTACGCCCCTCCACTCTGCTACGCCTCTCCACTCTGCTACACCCCTCCACTCTGCTACACCCCTCCACTCTGCTACGCCCCTCCCTGCTGGAGAGTGCAGAGAAAGGTCAGACAACACGATCATTTCCCGGCTAAAGCGCCTGCTTCAATTAACATTAGTATTACATGCTGCTGTGATAACAGGCCAGCTGCAAACTCCTGGGATTATGGTGGAGAAGCTCGAAACGAATGATCCAGAGTCCATCTTGTTAACGTGTCACTTTCAGGTGATAAAGATCCACTGCACGGTCACAGTCACAGCTGTGGATCGGCCGTAGGGATCTGCAGTGAGTTACTGGGTAGGGTGAGGGAGTTTTTGGAGAGCCATTCCTTCTGTGCCTCTGACATCACATTCTCATGCAAATAGACCAGACAGTTCAGGATCACATTCAGGTCTGTCCAATGGGAGATGAAGTATTGCATTCCGAGGCGGAGCCACGCGTTCTGCTCGTACCTGATAGGCTGCTGTGGCGTCGTGGCTGGTGTCGGTGCCCAGGCTGGACAGTCTCTCCTTCAACTTGTAGTGGGAGCGATGTCGCATGCAAAACAGCGCCCCTGACAACCCCAGCACCATGGCAACAAATGCCATGGAGACCATTGTCAACACCAAAAAGTTGTTCGGCTCCACGTGGCTGTGTTTGATGATAGGGATCTGATTCAGTTTGGCTCTCTGAAAGAAAAAACAGACAGACAGACAGATTCCACATGTAGCATCTATGAGAGCAGACGAGCGATTGTCAAACATGTATACACAAGCATGCACACACACACACACGGTCTGTGGTTGTGCCGGAGGGGAGACGCTGCTCACACACACACGGTCTGTGGTTGTGCTGGAGGGGAGAAGCTGCTCACACACACACGGTCTGTGGATGTGCTGGAGGGGAGACGCTGCTCACACACACGCGGTCTGTGGTTGTGCTGGAGGGGAGACGCTGCTCACACACACACGGTCTGTTGTCCCCTGGGCCTGGCAGGACACTGTGTCCCACCACAGAGTGATTAGCACTGCGCCTCTCTGTACAAGCTTGTGGCTAATTACCCCGGAGGCCAAGTCTGCCCCGCCCAGAATGGAGGAGTAGGGCGATGAGCAGGAGCCCCTGAGTTAATGAAAGAGAGAGTGTGTGTGTGTGTGTGTGTGTGTACGTCAGGCATTTGTGAGCAGAGGTTAAAGGGTCCAAACTCCACTAGTATCCCCACATAAAGGATCTATGAGGCTTGTTAGGCCACACAGTGGTGAGTGAGAGTGGGATAAGCCATGTGGATCTGGCCAGGGATTAGAGAGGGGAGAGGGGGAGGGGAGGAGGGGAGGGGGAGGGGAGGAGGAGAGGGGGAGGAGAGGGGGAGGATAGGAGGGGAGGAGGGGAGGGGAGGGGAGGAGAGATGGGAGATACACACATGCACCAGCTTGTGCACTGGTACAGTTCTGCCTCTGTTACTTCCAGTGAATTCAGTGAGACATGAAACCTGTTCGACTCATGTTTACATTTTCAGCAGTGGTGCAGATGTTGGATGTGAGTCTCACAGAGCCCCACTGGGCTTCCTCAGTCACACGTGGGATAACGGACACAAGGCTGGAGCAGCTACATCTGCAATGTTGTTGCTGGCAGGGCTGGTCTACCTCAAATCAGACAGAGCGTGTAGAGTGTAGACAGAGTACAGAGTGTAGACAGAGTGTAGACAGAGTACAGAGTGTAGACAGAGTGTAGACAGTGTAGACAGAGTACAGAGTGTAGACAGAGTGTAGACAGAGTACAGAGTGTAGACAGAGTGTAGACAGAGTGTAGACAGAGTACAGAGTGTAGACAGAGTACAGAGTGTAGAGAGTGTGTAGAGAGTGTAGACAGAGTGTAGACAGAGTACAGAGTGTAGACAGAGTACAGAGTGTAGACAGAGTGTAGACAGAGTACAGAGTGTAGACAGAGTGTAGACAGAGTGTAGACAGAGTACAGAGTGTAGACAGAGTACAGAGTGTAGACAGAGTGTAGACAGAGTGTAGACAGAGTGTAGACAGAGTACAGAGTGTAGACAGAGTACAGAGTGTAGACAGAGTGTAGACAGAGTACAGAGTGTAGACAGAGTACAGAGTGTAGACAGAGTGTAGACAGAGTACAGAGTGTAGACAGAGTACAGAGTGTAGACAGAGTACAGAGAGACAGAGTGTAGACAGTGTAGACAGAGACAGAGTGTAGACAGAGTGTAGACAGAGTACAGAGTGTAGACAGAGTGTAGACAGAGTACAGAGTGTAGACAGAGTACAGAGTGTAGACAGAGTGTAGACAGAGTACAGAGTGTAGACAGAGTGTAGACAGAGTACAGAGTGTAGACAGAGTGTAGACAGAGTGTAGACAGAGTACAGAGTGTAGACAGAGTGTAGACAGAGTACAGAGTGTAGACAGAGTGTAGACAGAGTGTAGACAGAGTACAGAGTGTAGACAGAGTGTAGACAGAGTGTAGACAGAGTACAGCGTGTAGACAGAGTACAGAGTGTAGACAGAGTACAGAGTGTAGACAGAGTGTAGACAGAGTACAGAGTGTAGACAGAGTACAGAGTGTAGAGAGTGTGTAGAGAGTGTAGACAGAGTGTAGACAGAGTACAGAGTGTAGACAGAGTACAGAGTGTAGACAGAGTGTAGACAGAGTACAGAGTAGACAGAGTGTAGACAGAGTACAGAGTGTAGACAGAGTGTAGGCAGAGTACAGAGTGTAGACAGAGTGTAGACAGAGTGTAGACAGAGTGTAGACAGAGTACAGAGTGTAGACAGAGTGTAGACAGAGTACAGAGTGTAGACAGAGTACAGAGTGTAGACAGAGTACAGAGTGTAGACAGAGTGTAGACAGAGTACAGAGTGTAGAGAGTGTGTAGAGAGTGTAGACAGAGTGTAGACAGAGTACAGAGTGTAGACAGAGTACAGAGTGTAGACAGAGTGTAGAGTGTTGACAGAGTGTAGACAGAGTGCAGAGTGTAGAGAGTGTGTAGAGAGTGTAGACAGAGTACAGAGTGTAGACAGAGTGTAGACAGAGTGTAGACAGAGTGTAGACATAGTGCAGAGTGTAGAGAGGGTGTAGAGTGTACAGTGTGTTCACCAAGCCCTCTGCTCCAGCCCCCAGAAGGCTCAGCTCTCTCCATCGAATTGCAAGAAAAAAAGTCCAACATGAAATGGCAGCCTTAGGAAAAACTGCTGTGCTGTGTAACTCCTGCGATTAATTCCACCCAAACAGAACACAAGTCTCATAAGGAACTGATAACACCAGAGAGAGAAAAACAGAAGGGCAGAGGCAGGGAGCACTAGTCCTACTGAAGCCCTCGTCTCCATCTCTGCTGAAACGCTTGCAAAATAAAATAAAAAAACTCCACGTACAAGTCTCACTACTTCACAGAGCTGTATGTTCATCCAATGAAGCTCACACATCTTCATACCACACACGGTCTCCATAGACACCACACATGGTCTCCATAGACACCACACACGGTCTCCATAGACACCACACACGGTCTCCATAGACACCACACACAGTCTCCATAGACACCACATATGGTCTCCATAGACACCACACATGGTCTCCATAGACACCACACAGTCTCCACAGACACCACACAGTCTCCACAGACACCACACATGGTCTCCATACAGACACCACACATGGTCTCCACAGACACCACACATGGTCTCCATAGACACCACACATGGTCTCCATAGACACCACACATGGTCTCCATAGGCACCACACAGTCTCCATAGGCACCACACATGGCCTCCATAGGCACCACACAGTCTCCATAGACACCACACATGGTCTCCATAGACACCACACATGGTTTCTCCATACAGTCTGAGTTTACACTGAGAAGCATGTTATGCCACAACAGACTGTTGTGCTCTGTGGTGAGGAGCTGAAGGCCCTGCCTCCAGAACACTTCACTCCACAGACATAATACTTACAATTAATATTCATTATTCAACTGGCACAAATGAATAAATATAAACAGAGCTCTGTTTTTGCATTCTCTTTCTGATCTCTTTTATTCCAATTTGCATATTCATACAAACATAATAATGTGGAGAAAACTCCTGCTTCCCAGCCAGAGGTGCCACCAACACACTAACCCAGGTGCTCTTATCGTCTGTCTTACAGAGGTGCCACCAAGACACTGCCAGTCCAGAGAGGGGTGGGAGAAAGAGAAGAGAGAGGGGGAGAGGGGGAGAGAGAAAGAGAAGAAAGGGGGGGAGAGGGGGAGATAGAGAAGAGAGAGGGGGAGAGGGGGAGAGAGAAAGAGAAGAAAGGGGGGGAGAGGGGGAGATACAGAAGAGAGAGGGGGAGAGGGCAAGACATAGAAAGAGAAGAGAGAGGGGGAGAGGGGGAGAGAAAGAGAAAGAGAAGAGAGAGGGGGAGAGAAAGAAAGAGAAGAGAGAAGGGGAGAGAGAAATGGGGAGAGGGGAGAGAAAAAGGGAGAGGGAGAGAGGAGAGACAGAGGGGGAGAAGAGGAGGGGGAGGAGCAGAGAGAAAGAGGGGGAGAATCAGTCTTTTATCCTTTTTGTGCATCCATCGGCGGGTACTAAAATTGGACTTGCAAATGTCTGATTCACGTGGGCAGTGCAAACGCGGGCAGACAGGAGACCTCTAACCAGCCTCATTAACAGTATTAACTTTCACTATATCATGTGAACACACCTCAAGAGGACTGACAGCTCAACAGAAACCAGTTTGTCATCTAACTGTGTCAAATGTCTATACATACATATAATAAATATATCAAATAAATTCTTAAAACACACAAAATAATTACAAATAATAATAATATTCAAATATATGTATACTCGCATATCGCAATATATACATACATAACATAAAGCCACAAAGAGTCCAAGAATACATACACACACACACACACACACAAATAACAAAAGAAGCTAAACCTTAGCAGAAATGCAAAGATTAAAAATGCTTCAGAAACAGAATTAAAGAATGAAAAAGAAAAAAGAAATGAACCTCATCACATGTACAGAGAGAGTGTGTGTGTGTGTGTGTGTGTGAGAGAGAGAGAGAGAGAGAGGGAGAGAGAAAGAAGGAGAGAGGGAGGGATAGAGAGAGAGGGAGGGAGGGAGAGAGATGGAGAGAGAGAGGGATTGACCGGGTTGAGTTGGTAAGAGAGGGCGTGACATGTGACCTTTCACATTTGAATATGCAGTGACCCCCCCACCCCCAGAGTCAACTCCATTCACCCTCCCTCTCCCACACACACACACACACACACACATATATATATATACAAGCACAAAATGAGGTTCAACACACACACACAAACACATATACAAGCACACAATGAGTTTCAGCACACACACACACACACACACACATATATATATATACACACACACAAACACCAAATCAGGTTCACACACACACACACCGTATTGCCTCTCCTCAAGTTTCTTTATACAACTGAAGTAAAATGTAACTGTTTCATTTTTACATCCCTGGTGCTTATTTACAAACAATAATAATCATGTTTAGGTGCGTTTTTTATATATCTGTGTGTTATTTGTGTTTATATCTGTGTGTTTTATTTGTTTATATATGTGTGTTTTATTTGTGTTTATATCTGTGTGTTATTTGTGTTTATATCTGTGTGTTATTTGTGTTTATATCTGTGTGTTATTTGTGTTTATATCTGTGTGTTTTATTTGTTTATATATGTGTGTTTTTTAGGTCAGATAACACAGCAGTGCTGATGCTCATCACTTTACATTATATCCATATGTGGGCATCAATACATTTAAAAACGATATATATATTTGTGTGTGGTTTTCTTAAAGATTATAAAACAGAAGATGCCGCTTGAATGTCTAAAAACCAGTATGTTCCTGTGTATACACACAGTATTTAGTTTTCTTCTCAAAATGTCTCATTTAGCAGGTATTAGTGTCATTTTCAATATTTTGGATTGCTTTAAAATTATCTTACACATTATCATTGAAATGAAAAGTGAAAATGAATGTTTGTAACGACAGAAGCATAAAGGTGTGCAGGAGGCGTCGCGAGCGGCTCGCTGTTCTACGCGCGCTGTTGGAACTGTAGTATAAACCACCGCGACTGCCAGATTAGCAATAACCTGAATAATGAGTTACAGAACTGAAAATTAAATTGATCAAAAAACAATAAAAACATACGACAATTAACAATTATATCCAACTTATTACGTTTACCTGAATTAATTTACCTCGCGCAAGTCGTAAATGATGAACAGACAAGCACATTAGTTCTAAAACTATTAACCAGGATACACACAGATGGTGTTTCAGTAACAGTAGTTTGATTCATCAGTAACAAGAGTTTGTTCGTAAACTTAGTCTATGACCTAGCCGAAAATCATAGCGTGTCAGTAAACATATGCTATAGAACGAGTAATATTATTTAAAGCACGTAATGTGAAATGAAATGTGCTTATAATGTTTCTGCACATGACTTAATAATTTGAACTCGGCATCTGTGCATAGCGGAGTAAAGGGACCATATAAAATACAGGCCAAATAATTTGCCATGTCTCGTCATTTGCACGCGATCAATTCCATCGAGTCTTGTTCACGCGATCGGTCAAAAGCGATGGTCCCTAACTTCAAAGATCTGTGCCGTTATCTACGCTTCACGGGCAAATTACCTCAAATAACTGGACCGCAACGCGGCACGAGATGTTTCCAAGGCAGCGACAAGCAGGTGCCGATTAACGAGGACATAAAATGCAAAGGAGCCCAGAATGAAGAGGCTGCATAACAAACGGCAACTCAGAACCGCCATCATATTTCAGACAGTAGACCGACACACGTCAGTCAGAAACGCCGTAATGGAGGAGAAAGTTTACGTAGCCTACTGTGCTATTACTATTACGTATAGCTCACTGTGCACATCTATCACGTTTGATGCTCGAAAACTTCAAAGTGGATTTCTACATTTATGCATACAGCTGACAGCTGTCATTAAACAGAAGCGTAAAGTTACCTAAATCCATCACCGGACCCGGGGAAGCCGACGCGTTTGCCATCGCGGTTGAAAGATCTCCAGCCTGGAGCCAACGGCGCGCGCTCCAGCACCCGACTTCAAATTCCTCGCAATCCCACAGGCACTAAAGTTCCCACCTTCCAGTTCGGTTTGCCGTAATAAAAATACAGCATTTCTGCACCGCGCTTTAGCAAACAACTGAGAAAGAAAACAAGTAAATAAAAAAAAAAGGGGGGGGGGGCGCTGCCAAAATGCCCGCCACATTTCCCAAGTCTTGTAAGAAGGTGCTGCATGTACGCGCGTGCCTTCAATGACCATGTGCGACTGAACCGGCGGTGAGCGGGTTTTTTCTCCGCCGCTCGCCGCGCGGGCCCCGGAGCCCCTCCTTATATCCAGCAGGGCTACTCTTCAGACGCTGTCGGCGGCACATGTCACATCCACCGGTTGCTATAGCGATGCCTCCACGTGTTGCCGACAGCGCAGCTCCAAAGGAGCGGGGTGCTAACAAGCTCGCGCACTGGAATGGCCGGAGAGATCGTCACTCATTTGTTTCGCTACTTGCGGTTTCTGTGGTTGCTGAATAGGTCCTACTGCTTTCTCTCTTACACCCAACCACCCCCACCCGCGCCTACACCCCACCCCCACTCCACCTACACCCCACCCCCCACTCCACCTACACCACACACACTCCTTCTATCCTTCAGTAGTTTAGATGTACGCTGATGATAATTTTTTTCAAGTATTATTGCATAAGAAAATATTAGTTTAATTATTATGATTAGCCTAAGCCATAAAATATCGGTGATAGGTGTAAGTGCTTGAAACAACAGACGAAAACTAACATCATACTCTAAAACAGGACATGGCCGACTCCAGAGAAGCAGCACACAGCTGGTGTACGGTGGTAATAACAGAGAAACTCCATTTGGAAAAGAACAATGTGAAAGACATGCTGAGTTTGTGAGGATACTGAGGGCTGAAGAGATGAACAGCTGCACCGAACATAGAGAGAGAGAAAAGGAGAGAGAGAGAGAGAGGAGAGAAAAGGAGAGAGAGATTTAAATGGAGAGAGGGAGAGAGAGAAGGAGATGGAGAGAAGAGAGAGAGAGAGAAGGAGAGGGAGAGAGTAAAGGAGAGAGAAGGAGAGGAAAAGAAAAGAGATAGGGGAGAGGGAGAGAGAAAGAGAGACGGAGAGGGAGAGAGAGAAACAGATGAGAGGATTATCCTGGATGAAGAGGGGTTGGCTCAAGGCGTCTGAGTGAGTGTGTGTGTGTATTAGAGAGGGAGTGGGGGCTGAGAGAAAGACATGAGACAAAATGTGTTCATTTGTGTGTGTGTGTGTGCGTGTGTGTGTGTGTGTGTGTGTGTGTGTGTGTGTGTGTGTGTGTGTGTGTGTGTGTGTGTGTGTGTGTGTGTGTGTGTGTGTGTGTGTGTGTGTGTGTGTGTGTGTGTGTGTGTGTGTGTGTGTGTGTGTGTGTGTGTGTGTGTGTGTGTGTGTGTGTGTGTGTGTGTGTGTGTGTGTGTGTGTGTGTGTGTGTGTGTGTGTGTGTGTGTGTGTGTGTGTGTGTGTGTGTGTGTGTGTGTGCACGAGCACACGTGTGGTGGGGGTGTCGTCAGGTGCAAATGACGAGTCTGGGGAAGGTCTTCAGTTTATCTTTCTTTCAGCTTCACCCCCACCCACCCCACCCACCCTCTTTCTTTCTCCCCCTCACACACTCCCCCCCTCACTCACAACCCCCTCTCTACCTACTCACACACACACACTCTGCCTACTAGGGGAGGACAGCTGCTTCTGGCACATTAGAGAGGGATGCTACACACACACACACACACACACACACACTCTGTCTCACACAAACTCCTGCACACACTCACTAACACACACATACATGCGCACACACACACTCAAAGGACCTCTTTTACACTGTCACATGCAAATATACATTCACACTCTCTCTTGCCCCTAAAATGTTTGTCTCTCTCTCTCATACACACACACACACCTTTTACATGTCTACACAGTGATCTGTGAGTTGTATTCACACAGTGGTGAGTGTGTGTGACACTAAACATGTTTCTGAACCTCACACAGTGATATGTCGCTGCATATGTGTGTCATCTCCACAGATGTGTGTCTGTATACATGTGTGTAATCTCCACACAGATATGTGTGTCTGCATACGTGAGTCATTTCCACAGAGCTGTGTGTGTCTGTATACATGTGTGTAATCTCCACACAGATGTGTGTGTCTGCATACGTGTGTCATCTCCACAGATGTGTGTCTGTATACATGTGTGAAATCTCCACACAGATGTGTGTGTCTGCATACGTGAGTCATTTCCACAGAGCTGTGTGTGTCTGCACCTGGAAGAGACACCCTCTTCTCCTACAGTTCCACCTCACAAGTCCAACACCACCTCACCCTGAGCTCCAACACCACCTCACCCTGAGATTCTCCACCACCTCATGAGTACAACACCACCTTACCCTGAGCTCCAACACCACCTTACCCTGAGCTCCAACACCACCTTACCCTGAGCTCCAACATCACCTCACCCTGAGCTCCAACACCACCTTACCCTGAGCTCCAACACCACCTCACCCTGAGCTCCAACACCACCTCACCCTGAGCTCCAACACCACCTTACCCTGAGCTCCAACACCACTTCACCCTGAGCTCCAACACCACCTTACCCTGAGCTCCAACACCACTTCACCCTGAGCTCCAACACCACTTCACCCTGAGCTCCAACACCACCTCACCCTGAGCTCCAACACCACCTTACCCTGAGCTCCAACACCACCTTACCCTGAGCTCCAACACCACCTCACCATGAGCTCCAACACCACCTTACCCTGAGCTCCAACACCACCTCACCATGAGCTCCAACACCACCTCACCCTGAGCTCTAACACCACCTCACCCTGAGCTCTAACACCACCTCACCACAACCCCCAAAACTCCTTGACAGGACTTATTATGCATTACGTTTTAAGGTGAACTAAGCATAATGCATTAGTACCTGTTATAGCCATGGTGCAATGGAGACAGGACAAATATTAGATCGGTACCTGTTATTCAATTCAATTCAATTCAATTTTATTTATATAGCGCTTTTTACAACACATGTTGTCACAAAGCAGCTTTACAAATTGCGTGGGTCCAGATCCCTAATGAGCAAGCCAAAGGCGACAGTGGCAAGGAAAAACTCCCTAAGATGGCAGGAATTTAGGAAGAAACCTTGGGAGGACCAAGACTCAAAAGGGAACCCATCCTCCATTGGGCGGCCCGCTAGCAATGTCCACATTCAATATATATATAGCTCTGCTGAGGGGTTCTGATCCTTTTTGATCATGGCAATCAATTCTGGTTCTGGTAAAATTTTAGAATGGTAGAGTCCGGCTCAGTATGGTAAATATGTTCTGGTCCATTTTAGTTGTTTAGATCAGTCTGGCTCTGGACTGTTTAACCATGGAACAATTTAACCTTTAACAGTATTTGAAAATAACGCTGCCTGTGGGGACCAGCATGAGGAATCATGGGGGTTCAGCACATGCAGCTTCACCAAGGCCCAGTGTGAAAGCTAGAGTGGGGAGCCCTGCTCCCCAGGGTGGGGGCAGCGGGCGGGGGCAGCGGGTGGGGGCAGTGCGTGCAGAAACAGCCCCTGCCTCCTTCAGGAGGGAAGGAAAGAAAAACAGTCTGGACCTGTGTGTGTGTGTGTGTGTGTGTGTGTGTGTTCACTCAGCTACACAGATCAATAGAAACCTTCAAGAGAAGATGGAGAGAGTTAGAGAGCAGAGACAGAGAGAGAGAGAGAGAGAGCAGAGATAGAGAGAGAAAGCAGAGACAGAGAGAGAGAGCAATAGAGAGAGAGAGCGAGCAGAGAGAGAGCGAGAGAATAAAGAGACAAAAGGACAAAGACAGAGAATTATAGAGAAAAGAATAAAAAGAGAAGGAGGTGTGTGTGTGATGACAACATTAAACAGAGTTGAGTGTGTACGTCTTTCTAAAGTGGGAGATATAAGGGGGAGATATAACATCTCTCATTATACATCAGTCTAATCACTCATCTCATCTCTCCAAGTGTGTTCTCTTTCCATGCACCTGCCATCTATTCTCCCATCCATCCATCCATCCATCCATACAAGCACTTCTTGTTTGTTGAATCTGTTAAATCGTTTGAGCAAAAATTAGAGAAACTCTAATATCTAGTATCTCATATGTAGAGACAGTATCTGGTATCTCATATGTAGAGAAAGTATCTAGTATCTCATATGTAGAGACAATATCTAGTATCTCATATGTAGAGACAGTATCTAGTATCTCATATGTAGAGACAGTATCACAGTCTGAATAGAGAAACTACACAAGATCAGGAACACAGGCACAAAATGGCGGCGTTATTGAATGACTCAGCATGATGGAGTCTTTACCAAAAGCAACCTGTCTGTAAATACTCCCTCCATCTCCTCCCTCACTGAATCCTAATCTTGCAGAGCCGCTGCTATCAGACACATGAACTTGAATTGGGAAGTCGTGTCACATTTTTAAGGCGTTTTTTGGGGTAAATTAACTCAACTTTTCCTTGATGGATGAAAGAGATTTGGTGAGAAGAGGAGGGCGGGGGGGGGGGTGCGAGACACAGCCTGTCTCTAATCCAGGCAGAACACAGGGGGGCTAATTGGTGAGCACTAACACTTGGCCCACTGCACCTCATCCATACGCGAGGCTTAGGGATGAATTCAGAGAGAGATGCATGTCAGCCATGTCTCTGGTGTCTTTGTAGCAGATTAGCTTGTTAAAATAAGCTTCTTCATTGTTGGAATGGCACAGGTGCCTCTGCCAGGAGGTTCAAAGCCAAGAACAAGCCTCAGATCAAGGTAAGTACTGCACCCTGCAACTACTGGAGCCAACTACACATACAACTACACGCAACTACACATACAACTACACGCAACTACACATACAACTACACACAACTACACATACAACTACACGCAACTACACATACAACTACACACAACTACACATACAACTACACGCAACTACACATACAACTACACGCAACTACACACAACTACACACAACTACACACAACTACACACAACTACACATACAACTACACACAACTACACATACAACTACACGCAACTACACATACACGCAACTACACATACAACTACACACAACTACACACTACACACAACTACACACAACTACACATACAACTACACATACAACTACAACTACACATACATCTACACGCAACTACACATACATCTACACACAACTACACATACAACTACACACAACTACACATACAACTACACACAACTACACATACAACTACACATACAACTACACTCAACTACACATACATCTACACGCAACTACACATACAACTACACACAACTACACATACAACTACACGCAACTACACATACAACTACACACAACTACACGCAGCCACCAAACCTAAAGCTATGGGTCTTTGATGAGGAGCCACAGGTGGAGACTGCAGCTGAGTGGAGTCAAGCGCCCTCCCTACATCACACGCTGACAGGACGTTTGGCCGCAGTCACTCACACAAGCATGTGCATATCACAGAACCCAAGACGGTAGGAACCTTTACTGGCCTCAAAACACATCACACACATTATTCAACATGCACAGAATGCAGGATGTTTCACAGGATGTTTTTCTATTTCCAGCAAATCACATGACTCCGCAGACATGGATGACATTGGTCACAATGTTACCAGCCTTTGTGATGTCACACATTCTCCTGTCCAATCAGAGGTCAAAGGAACCAATCAGATCCCACTCCATAAATCCTAGTTTAAGAGCCCAGACTTCACAATGGCACTCCAAAATGCTTTATATGTTGATGAAGTGAACTAATGAAACGACTTACGATTATGAAGTAGAAAATTATAAATATATAATCGTCCTATGAAAACTAGGTTAAATTTGTATTTACTCCTAACATTTTTCTCACAAATGTCAGATTTCATAATTGAGTGTCTGGCATTACAGTTAATGACCACCTAATCTCACCTCTGTAGAACTACACTGGGCATTCACTATACTAAGCTACACAACTATGATATATGTGCACCATACTAAACTACACAAGTTCACTAGTGTGTGTGTGTGTGTGTCTGTAGATGGGTAGATGTGGAGTACAAATTTCGATTGGGGTGAAAATCACAATTGACAAATATGGCATGTGTATTGATTAATTTTATTTATTTACACAACCTTGATATGTGTACACTAAACTAAACTACACAGCTATTTGTGTACACTATACTAAACCACACAACTATGATATGTGTACACTATACTAAACTACACAACTATGATATGTGTACACTATACTAAACTACACAACTATGATATTTGTACACTATACTAAACTACACAGCTATATGTGTACACTAGACTAAACTACACAGCTATATGTGTACACTATACTAAACTACACAACTATATGTGTACACTATACTAAACTACAACTATGATATGTGTACACTATACTAAACTACACAACTATGATATTTGTACACTATACTAAACTACACAGCTATATTTGTACACTATACTAAACTACACAGCTATATGTGTACACTATACTAAACTACACAACTATATGTGTACACTATACTAAACTACACAGCTATATGTGTACACTATACTAAACTACACAACTATGATATTTGTACACTATACTAAACTACACAGCTATATTTGTACACTATACTAAACTACACAGCTATATGTGTACACTATACTAAACTACACAACTATATGTGTACACTATACTAAACTATATATGTGTACACTATACTAAACTACACAGCTATATGTGTACACTATACTAAACTACACAACTATGATATGTGTACACTATACTAAACTACACAACTATGATATTTGTACACTATACTAAAAACAGCTATATTTGTACACTATACTAAACTACACAGCTATATGTGTACACTATACTAAACTACACAACTATGATATGTGTACACTATACTAAACTACACAGCTATATGTGTACACTATACTAAACTACACAGCTATATGTGTACACTATACTAAACTACACAACTATGATATGTGTACACTATACTAAACTACACAACTATGATATTTGTACACTATACTAAACTACACAGCTATATGTGTACACTAGACTAAACTACACAGCTATATGTGTACACTATACTAAACTACACAACTATATGTGTACACTATACTAAACTACACAACTATGATATGTGTACACTATACTAAACTACACAACTATGATATTTGTACACTATACTAAACTACACAGCTATATGTGTACACTATACTAAACTACACAACTATGATATGTGTACACTATACTAAACTACACAGCTATGATATGTGTACACTATACTAAACTACACAACTATGATATTTGTACTATGATATGTGTACACTATACTAAACTACACAAGCTATGATATTTGTACACTATACTAAACTACACAGCTATATTTGTACACTATACTAAACTACACAGCTATATGTAAACTACAGCTATAGACTAAACTACACAGCTATATGTGTACACTATACTAAACTACACAACTATATGTGTACACTATACTAAACTACACAGCTATATGTGTACACTATACTAAACTACACAGCTATATGTGTACACTATACTAAACTACACAACTATGATATGTGTACACTATACTAAACTACACAACTATGATATTTGTACACTATACTAAACTACACAGCTATATGTGTACACTATACTAAACTACACAGCTATATTTGTACACTATACTAAACTACACAGCTATATGTGTACACTAGACTAAACTACACAGCTATATGTGTACACTATACTAAACTACACAACCATGATATATGTACACTATACAAAACTACACAGCTATATGTGTACACTATACTAAACTACACAACTATGATATGTGTACACTATACTAAACTACACAACTCAGTTCAAAGGGGCCCAATTCCTGTGCAGAAAACGTACCTGGACCCAATCAGCTCACTGGAAATCAGCAAGCTTATTAATGGAAGATCAGAACTGTAGACCTTCTTACTTAAAAATAAAAAACAAAAATAACAAAATGTGTAGATTGTAATAGTTTAGGAATACATACAGAGAACTAAAGTTAAGATGCAAGGGTGTGTGTGACCTCACAACTGTATTTGAGGGAAATAGTTAAGAAATTAACTACTCCTAACTGCTCAAAATCGTCCAATGTCCAATCTTCCAAAGCCAAAAAATGGAATTATAGATTAATCAAATTATGGATTCATCTTGGGGACCATGTGTTGAGTATAGGTACCTTCTCAAGATGCATGTCACCAAACGGGCAATTTTGCAGGTCTGATTTTGTTATTTTAATTTTTGCAATGCTGAGAACTGAAAGGAGACTGTATATTTGAGCACAGACTCAGATACATAGACTCAGGCATACAGACTCAGACATACAGACTCAGATACATAGACTCAGGCATACAGACTCAGGCATACAGACTCAGACATACAGACTCAGATACATAGACTCAGATACACACACACACACACACACACACACACACACACACACACACACACACACACACACACACACACACACACACACACACACACACACACACACACACACACACACACACACACACACACACACACACTCCCTCACACACACACACACACCACACACACACACACACACACACACACACACACACACACACACACACACACACACACACACACACACACACACACACACACACACACACACACACACACACACACACACACACACACACACACACACACACACACACACACACACACACACACACACTCCCACACACACACACACACACTCCCACACACACACACACACACACTCCCACACACACACTCCCTCACACACACACACACTCCCTCACACACACACACTCCCTCACACACACACACACACACACACACACACACATATAAGGCCGTAGGCTCATGCTGGCCCCTGTCCAAAGCAGAAGTGTTATGAGCTTTTTTTGCTTTTCGTTTTTGGCAGACATTCCAATTACATTTGGGATTTAAAAGAAAAGCCAGAGTTGTTATGGTAACTGGGTAAACACACAACTATTACCTCACAACCTGCGGCACTTCACATGGCAACAGCACCAGAATAGTTTATGGCCATGGGCACAAGTGTCACAGGCTCGGAATTTTATAATTGGATACATGCACACACACACACACACACACACACACACACACACACACACACACACACACACACACACACACACACACACACACACACACACACACACACACACACACACACACACACACACACACACACACACACACACACACACACACACACACACACACACACACACACACACACACACACGCACGCACATGCACACATACCCATGCACACACACCCACACACACACACACACACACACACATACTGTACACACACACACACACACACACACACACACACACACACACACACACACACACACACACACACACACACACACACACACACACATACTGTACACACACACACACACACACACACACATACACACACACACACACACACACACACACACACACACACACACACACACACACACACCCACCCACGCACGCACATGCACACACACCCATGCACACACACACACACACACACACTGTACATACACACACACACACACCCACGCATGCACATGCACACACACCCACACACACACACACACACACACATACTGTACATACACACACACACACACCCACACACCCACGCACACACACACATCCACGCATCCACGCTCGCACGCACACCCAGGTGCGCACGCACGCACGCACACACACACGCACGCACACACACACGCACACACACGCGCGCACACACACGACGTCTGCCCAGGCTGCACTGCTCATGTTTGTTAAATGTTTTGTACAAATATGTATAATAAGCCACATATTATGTGTTCTCTAACCCTAACTCTAGATATGCTGTTTATTCAGTGCTTATAGTTGTGCTAAAGTTCAGCACTTCTGCAGTGCTACAGTTCAGTACTTCTACTGTACTTTTCCACCACTAATGCTCACCAATTATGATAATGTTCAGCATTTAACAAAATATAAACTATGTATAAAACATCTAAATAACCAAGCAGTTTAGAACACACTGTGTAGTAAAGATGTGTGCTTTTAATATTCTACAGGAATTACTTCACTCATCACACATCCATTTAACCCCATAAAGATTTCAAACTGGTTGGACAATATAACGATGCAATGAATTAGACTGAGGAATGATTAGGTTGTGTAGTTTGGCTGACTGACTGAGGTTTGGGACTAAGTGTGAGGTTTGTGACTAAATGTGAGGTTTGGGACTAAATATTAGGTTTGTGACTAAATGTGAGGTTTGTGACTAAATGACTGTGAGGTTTGGGACTAAGTGAGGCTTGAAACTAAGTGAATGTGAGGTTTGGGACTAAGTGAGTGTGAGATTTGGTAATAATTGGTTGTTAAATTATTATTTTGATTTCATTTAAATTACATTGGTCTGTGTAACTGGAGTTTAGTTATGTTAAGACTGATGATTCATGAGGGATTTTAAAATCTGATTAGAATCAGATAATAATTCATTAAATGATCTATGGTTTGGTGTTTTGTAGTGTGAATAGCACAGTGGTACAGGAGAGAGTGTAGGTTCTGCAAACCAGTCAGACAATGATCAGCATTTTTGTGTGTCTAAATACACAAACTGGCAGAAATGACCACAGACGATGTTGACCAATCATTCACAACAACAACAACAACAACCACCAAAACAGCAACAGCAATTCTAACACAGTCACCATTTTTTGCCAAGGCCTATACTGTCTAACAAGTTCTGTTTTTAAATAAACTAAGTTAAACTTCCCCATAGTTCGCTGTCCACAACTGCTTCAAGAGAGGGAGGTGTGTGTCGTCCCACCAGAACACAGCTTCCTCCTAAAGGCCCAACAGAGCCAGAACAACAGGAGAAAGAGAGGAGAAGGGCCACGCCCTCAGCCACGCCCACAGCCACGCCCTCATCCACGCCCACAGCCACGTCCCCCTTCACACACTCAGAAACAAGGGCAAGAGGATGAGGAGGAGGAAGAGTGGTGTGTGGCAGGCACAGATAGCGTCATCAAACGCTCCCCCCATCCGAAAGGTCAGAGAGACTGAAAGGTCAGAGAGACTGAAAGGTCAGGGAGTCATGAACCTCTCCCTGTCAGTCTGCCTCCTCCACAAATCTGTCTGCACGCAGGTGGAGAGAGTGAGAGAGAGAGAGAGAGAGAGAGAGAGAGAGAGAGAGAGAGAGAGAGGGAGAGGAAGAGAGAGATAGAGAGAGATGAAGAGAGAGATGAAGAGAGAGAGAGAGAGAGAGATGAAGAGAGAGATAGAGATAGAGATAGAGATAGAGATAGAGAGAGAGAAGAGAGAGATGAAGAGAGATGAAGAGAGAGAGAGATGAAGAGAGAGAGAGAGAGAGGAAGAGAGAGAGAGAGGAGGAGAGAGAGAGAAGAAGAGAGAAAGAGAGAGGTGACACTGCAGGAGTTTATCCATTGTGACATTTCACACACAGGGATCAGCAACAGCACCTGGCATTTAACTCCCTTTATAGCAGAGCAGACGAGAGCAGATCAGACTAGACTTAACCAGACGAGAGCAGATCAGACTAGACTTAACCAGACAAGAGCAGATCAGACCAGGGCAGAGCAGACCAGACCACACAAGACTACAACAGAGCAGAATAGAATAGACTAGAACAGACCAAATCAGAACAATGATTGAACAGTGGCCTGACTGGAGTCAGGAGTTAGCTCACGAAGCAGCTCACGAAGCAGCTCACGAAGCAGCTCACGAAGCAGCTCAAGAAACAGCTCAGGAAACAGCTCAGGAAACAGCTCAGGAAACAGCTCGCAAAGCAGCTCAGGAAACAGCTCAGGAAGCAGCTCAGGAAGCAGCTCAGGAAACAGCTCAGGAAGCAGCTCAGGAAGCAGCTCAGGAAGCAGCTCAGGAAGCAGCTCAGGAAACAGCTCAGGAAACAGCTCAGGAAACAGCTCACGAAGCAGCTCACGAAGCAGCTCAGGAAACAGCTCAGGAAGCAGCTCAGGAAACAGCTCAGGAAGCAGCTCAGGAAGCAGCTCAGGAAGCAGCTCAGGAAACAGCTCAGGAAACAGCTCAGGAAGCAGCTCAGGAAGTAGCTTTCCATTTTTATTTCCTGTCAAAACGTGTTTTTGTTCATTTCTAGTTGAGCTGACTATGTTCTGAGGGTAGTTTGCTATGTGGTGATTGTGTACATTTGCTACTTAAGACTGCTCAGGCCTGCTAACTCAAACCAATTAATTTAAACTCAAATGGGCCTGTCTGGGTCCTTATTGTGTTGTATATTCAGGTTCTTGTCCTGGCAATCAAATGTGCCAAAGATCTGCACATTTCTGATTCTGAAGAATATCAAAGATCTCAATCATAGTACAGTGGTCAGAACGTATAATGCACATGCAGAAATGTCTTCTGATGTTTGGTGAGTCCATTCTTCCTTTTTAACAACAGAGAGGAACCTTGTGACCTCTGACTTATGCCAGATCAACATGACTCCTGAATCTCATTTGCATGATTTTTGAGGAAACTGTGATTTCAGAGTTTCCTGTTGGGCACAGTGATGCGTCATCAGATCTTTGCCATGTTTCTTATTATGTGAGTATTGTTCAGATTTCTTTCTCTCTCTCCTTTTCTCTTTCTCCCTCTCCTCCCCTCTCCCTCTCTGTCTCTCCCTCTCTCCTCTCCCCCTCTCTCCTTCTCTCTTTCTCTCTCTCCTCTCCTCCCCTCTCCCCTCTCTCTTTCTCTCTCTCTCTCTCCCCTCTCCCCATCTCTCTCTCTCTCTCTCCCTCTCCTCCCCTCTCCCCATCTCTCTCTTTTTCTCTCTCTCTCTCTCTCCCTCTCCTCCCCTCTCCCCATCTCTCTCTCCCTCCCTCTCTCTCTCCCTCTCCTCCCCTCCCCTCTCCCCATCTCTCTCTTTCTCTCTCTCTCCCTCTCCCCCCCTCTCCCCCATCTCTCTCTCCCTCCCTCCCCATGTGTACCATATCCCTGCCTCAGAGTAGCAGGACAAGTTCACTCTCCTGGGGCAGATGTGAGAATTTTTGATGTGGTCATTTTTTAAAGGTTAGAGTCTTTATAGACTGAGACCACAGAAGTTTAAATGGTAACTGGGGCCAGTGTGAGTAAATCATTTACTGGGGTGACAATCGTTTTTCTAGGGTTAGTGAGTCATTTGGCAGTGTTAAGTGTGACTTAGGTGAGTAAATTATTTGACTATGCTTACTTATACTGGTTAGTGAATCATTTAACTAAGGTGAATGAATTGTTGGACAGGGGTGACTTCACAGATTAAGCAAGTTACCTCAGGTCTCAGTTACCTCAGTTCTGTCCAGTACACACCAAACACACACACACACGAATATATTTCTACCACAGGTTGGCTCTTATAGTAGTGAGTATCTCTACAACAGACTGGCACTTGTAGTAATGAGTATAGTTCTACCACAGGCTGGCTCTTATAGTAGTGAGTATATAGTGAGTATCTCTACCACAGGCTGGCTCTTATAGTAGTGAGTATAGTACTACCACAGGCTGGCTCTTATAGTAGTGAGTATAATAGTAGTGAGTATAGTGCTTCCACAGGCTGGCTCTTATAGTAGTGAGTATAGTGCTTCCACAGGCTGGCTCTTATAGTAGTGAGTATAGTGCTAATACAGGCTGGCTCTTATAGTAGTGAGTATAGTGCTACCACAGGCTGGCTCTTATAGTAGTGAGTATAGTGCTACCACAGGCTGGCTCTTATAGTAGTGAGTATAGTGCTTCCACAGGCTGCTCTTCTTATAGTAGTGAGTATAGTGCTACCACAGGCTGGCTCTTATAGTAGTGAGTATAGTGCTACCACAGGCTGGCTCTTGTAGTAGTGAGTATAGTGCTACCACAGGGCTCTTATAGTAGTGAGTATAGTGCTTCCACAGGCTGGCTCTTATAGTAGTGAGTATAGTGCTTCCACAGGCTGGCTCTTATAGTAGTGAGTATAGTGCTTCCACAGGCTGGCTCTTATAGTAGTGAGTATAGTGCTTCCACAGGCTGGCTCTTATAGTAGTGAGTATAGTGCTTCCACAGGCTGGCTCTTATAGTAGTGAGTATAGTGCTTCCACAGGCTGGCTCTTATAGTAGTGAGTATAGTGCTACCACAGGCTGGCTCTTATAGTAGTGAGGCTGGCTCTTATATAGTGCTTCCACAGGCTGGCTCTTATAGTAGTGAGTATAGTGCTACCACAGGCTGGCTCTTATAGTAGTGAGTATAGTGCTACCACAGGCTGGCTCTTATAGTAGTGAGTATAGTGCTTCCACAGGCTGGCTCTTATAGTAGTGAGTATAGTGCTACCACAGGCTGGCTCTTATAGTAGTGAGTATAGTGCTACCACAGGCTGGCTCTTATAGTAGTGAGTATAGTGCTACCACAGGCTGGCTCTTACAGGCTGGGTCTTATAGTAGTGAGTATAGTGCTACCACAGGCTGGCTCTTATAGTAGTGAGTATAGTGCTTCCACAGGCTGGCTCTTATAGTAGTGAGTATAGTGCTACCACAGGCTGGCTCTTATAGTAGTGAGTATAGTGCTTCCACAGGCTGGCTCTTATAGTAGTGAGTATAGTGCTACCACAGGCTGGCTCTTATAGTAGTGAGTATAGTGCTTCCACAGGCTGGCTCTTATAGTAGTGAGTATAGTGCTTCCACAGGCTGGCTCTTATAGTAGTGAGTATAGTGCTTCCACAGGCTGGCTCTTATAGTAGTAGTGCTTCCACAGGCTGGCTCTTATATAGTGTATAGTGCCACAGGCTGGCTCTTATAGTAGTGCTCTTATATAGTGCTTCCACAGGCTGGCTCTTATAGTAGTGAGTATAGTGCTACCACAGGCTGGCTCTTATAGTAGTGGTATAGTGCTACCACAGGCTGGCTCTTATAGTAGTGAGTATAGTGCTTCCACAGGCTGGCTCTTATAGTAGTGAGTATAGTGCTTCCACAGGCTGGCTCTTATAGTAGTGAGTATAGTGCTTCCACAGGCTGGCTCTTATAGTAGTGAGTATAGTGCTACCACAGGCTGGCTCTTATAGTAGTGAGTATAGTGCTTCCACAGGCTGGGTCTTATAGTAGTGAGTATAGTGCTTCCACAGGCTGGGTCTTATAGTAGTGAGTATAGTGCTTCTACAGGCTGGCTCTTATAGTAGTGAGTATAGTGCTACCACAGGCTGGCTCTTATAGTAGTGAGTATAGTGCTTCCACAGGCTGGCTCTTATAGTAGTGAGTATAGTGCTTCCACAGGCTGGGTCTAGTGAGTATCTCTATCCTCCACACTCCCCTTATTATTTGAAATATTACTTTGAAAGTCTTTAAAAGGAAGTTTTTTTTGGGAAGTGCTTTTGCTCTGGTTTTGTTAACCCAAATACGTAAACAAACCCCTGCGATGCAGGTGAAAGCGATTTCAGTCTATGTTCTGTTGTCAGCTCATTTATAGTCCAGCCCACGCTAGATTTTGTCTGCCTGTTCTTATGGTCTACTGTATGTTCTTATGGTCTACTGCCTGTTCTTATGGTCTACTGTATGTTCTTATGGTCTACTGTACGTTCTTATGGTCTACTGTATGTTCTTATGGTCTACTGCCTGTTCTTATGGTCTACTGTATGTTCTTATGGTCTACTGCCTGTTCTTATGGTCTACTGTATGTTATTATGGTCTACTGTATGTTCTTATGGTCTACTGCCTGTTCTTATGGTCTACTGTACGTTCTTATGGTCTACTGTATGTTCCGGGTCATTGTATTAGTGTTTTCTTGTTTCAAAATAGCCCCGCTAGCCCTTAGTCTCCGTCTGTTGCTCCGTTAGCCCTCACCAACAGCTGAGGCAACAAGACCCAAACCCCAACCCCAACCCCTAAACCTAACCCAAACCCAACCCTAACCCCAACCATAACCCCAACCCCAACCGCAACCCTAACCCCAACAGGGGTGCAGCACTGACCAAACAAGGCACGTGAGTTTGAGAAGGATGGTCATGGCTTTTAAGTTAATGTTCCATTTTGCACTAACATATACAGGGATTTGTAAAATGCATGTAAGGTTTTGAGAAATTTTTCAAAGCACTTCAGAGATTCCTTTCAAACTTTTGAGATACTGTGAACTATACAAAAAGCTACTAAGAGGAGCTTGTACACTGTGAACTATTACAAATGAAAACTGGCCTGGAGCTCCTCTCTCCTCCTCCTCCCCTCCTCTCTCCTCCTCTCTCCTCCTCCTCCCCTCCTCCTCTCCTCCTCCTCCTCCTCCCCTCCTCTCTCCTCCCCTCCTCTCTCCTCCTCTCCTCCCTCTCCTCCTCCCCTCCTCTCTCCTCCTCCTCCCCCCTCCTCCTCCCCTCCCTCTCCTCCTCCTCCCCTCCTCTCTCCTCCTCCCCTCCTCCGCTGCACTATACGTCTGGGTCCTTATTGTAGACTGCACCGTTGCACTATACGTCTGGGTCCTTATTGAAGACTGCACCACTGCACTATACGTCTGGGTCCTTATTGTAGACTGGACCACTGCACTATACGTCTGGGTCCTTATTGAAGACTGGACCACTGCACTATACGTCTGGGTCCTTATTGTAGACTGGACCACTGCACTATACGTCTGGGTCCTTATTGTAGACTGGACCACTGCACTATACGTCTGGGTCCTTATTGAAGACTGCACCACTGCACTAAACGTCTGGGTCCTTATTGAAGACTGCACCACTGCACTAAACGTCTGGGTCCTTATTGTAGACTGCACCACTGCACTATACGTCTGGGTCCTTATTGTAGACTGGACCACTGCACTAAACGTCTGGGTCCTTATTGAAGACTGCACCACTGCACTAAACGTCTGGGTCCTTATTGAAGACTGCACCGTTGCACTATACGTCTGGGTCCTTATTGAAGACTGCACCACTGCACTAAACGTCTGGGTCCTTATTGAAGACTGCACCACTGCACTAAACGTCTGGGTCCTTATTGTAGACTGCACCACTGCACTATACGTCTGGGTCCTTATTGTAGACTGCACCGCTGCACTAAACGTCTGGGTCCTTATTGAAGACTGGACCACTGCACTATACGTCTGGGTCCTTATTGTAGACTGCACCACTGCACTAAATGTCTGGGTCCTTATTGTAGACTGCAGCGCTGCACTAAATGTCTGGGTCCTTAGCGCTGCACTAAATGTCTGGGTCCTTATTGTAGACTGCACCGCTGCACTATACGTCTGGGTCCTTATTGTAGACTGCACCGCTGCACTATACGTCTGTCTGGGTCCTTATTGTAGACTGCACCGCTGCACTATACGTCTGGGTCCTTATTGTAGACTGCACCGCTGCACTATACGTCTTGGTCCTTATTTCTAGACTGGACCACTGCACTATACGTCTGGGTCCTTATTGTAGACTGCACCGCTGCACTAAACGTCTGGGTCCTTATTGTAGACTGCACCGCTGCACTATACGTCTTGGTCCTTATTGTAGACTGCACCGCTGAACTATACGTCTGGGTCCTTATTGTAGACTGGACCACTGCACTATACGTCTGGGTCCTTATTGTAGACTGCACCGCTGAACTATACGTCTGGGTCCTTATTGTAGACTGCACCGCTGAACTATACGTCTGGGTCCTTATTGTAGACTGCACCGCTGAACTATACGTCTGGGTCCTTATTGTAGACTGGACCACTGCACTATACGTCTGGGTCCTTATTGTAGACTGCACCGCTGCACTAAACGTCTGGGTCCTTATTGTAGACTGCACCGCTGAACTATACGTCTGGGTCCTGTCCGCTTGTCTACACACAATATTTGTAAAATAAAAATTACACATTTGCATCATTTCTAGGAATCTGACTAAAACTAGATGATGGTATTAATGACAAGCAGACCGGAAGAGTTGACAGTTCTGTGACATCCTCAGGGATGGAGGAATGTCTATAGATGAGAACGTGTGAGTGTATGATTACATATAAAACAGTAACAAGAGTGAGGAGATGGAAGTTGAGTGACCTTTCAGAAGATTGATTTGTGACATAACCATAATTTCTGTGGTCTCTCGCTCTCTCTCTTTCTCTCTCTCTCTCACACACACACACACACACACACACACACACAAACATTTCTGTGACAATTTACAAAACTATGATCAGGTAAATTCACCCCACACATATAGACACACACCCCCAGCCCACACGTCGTCCCAGTACAATAGCAGCTCAGTGAAGATTTAATCTTGAGTTGTATTATTTGCCATGATGGGCTGGGCCTTATGTTACCATGGTATCAGGGGACTCCGCCTCCACTCTCTCAGTAGCAGCCCATGAACACATCCACACGGCTGCACACTAACACGCACAGACACGCACTCACACACACACACACACACACACACACACACTCACACACACACACACACACACACACACACACACACACACACACACACACACACACACACACACACACACCCACACTCACACACACACACACACACACACACACACACACACACACACACACACACACACACACACACACACACACACTCACACACACACACACTCACACACACACACACACACACACACACACACACACACAAGAGTTAAGAGATGAAGAAGCTCTAAGGGCAGCTTAGTCTGGAGATGCCCAAGTCCCTCCCACACCGTGGGGCGGAGCTATTACTGATCTAAATAAGCACACTACAGCTGATCAACAGATTACAGCAGTCAAATAAAGAAAGATAGAAAGAAAGAAAGAAAGAAAGTAAGAAAAAAGAAAGAAAGAAAGGAAAGGAAAATGTATTCATATATTTCAAGCATTTAGCGAAGCCTCTTTTCCCTGAGGCCTTTGAGGGTGAGCTAACTGTAATCCCACCTGGTCCTGACATGATTGGGTGGGGAGGTACCACGTCTCTATGGAAACCCCTATCAAAGCTGATGCGGGACAGCAGATTCACTGTCTCCATGGCGACTGAGGCCAGCTGACATACAGGTGGTTGTGTGTAATGGAGGATCAGCAGATGCTGACTGACCCTTATGACCTCAGGGTCACAATAGAGGGAGGGACTAAAGGTCATCTTTTCACTCACCTGTGCCTCTCACATGTCTCTGTCCCCACTGTCTCTCTCTCTCTCTCCTCTCTCCCTCGTTCCTCTTCACTCTTTCTTTGCTCTCACTCCTGTCTCTATCCTCTCTCCTGCTCCCTCTTCACTTCTGTTTTTCTCTATTATCTCTTTGTCTCGATTTCTTTCATTTTCTGTCTGCCCCCCCTTTAATCAGAAGCAGCGCTATAAAGGGGTTGGGCCTTTCAGCTTTTATGATGAAGCTGTATGATGTAGTGCCCAGCAAATGAGTTCATTAAAACATTAATCAACACATTTATCAACTATCAGTGAAAAAATCTCCACCCCTCTCATCGCTCTTTCTCTCTTTCTCTCTACCCATCTATCTCTGTCTCTCTCTATCTCTCTCTTCTTTCTGACTCTCTCTCTCTCCCTCTCCCTCTGTCTCTCTCCCTCTCCCTGTCTCTCTCTCTCTGTCTGTCTGTCTCTCACCTTCCTCTTACTGAGTGTATTCCAGATCTTAATATACGATGACATGACACTCCTCCCTTGCTCTGATACAGGCTGCCCTGGATCACGACCAATTCATGTACACTGGCAGCTAAAAAAAATCTGCTATCAAAATCCACGAAACTGATGCCATTATATAGTTGATTTAATGCCACACACGGATAAAGTCATTTTTATTTAAGGATTTAGAATTAAATGACAAATGAAGCTGTTCGAGATCATTCTTTTTAGATGCTCCTGTGATTCATTTCAGGTTTAATGCCAGTCTAACTCTAAATTCAGTCGAATGCTAACAGCTGTCTTAATGCTAACAGATGTCTTAATGCTAACAGCTGTCTTAATGCTAACAGCTGTCTTAATGCTAACAGATGTCTTAATGCTAACAGCTGTCTAAGCCAAGAACACACCAATCTGACACTGTGAACTAACACCAACTGCTAGTGACTGACACCCAGTCTCTGTACCCTTGTCGTCTGTGTGTATTTACATTTGAGTGCACCAAACACACCAGGTATGATTAACAGCACACACACAAACACACACACACACAAACACACACACACACACACACACACACACACAAACACACACTCTCTCTCTCTCTCTCTCTCTCTACACCTGCACAAAGCAAAATATCAAAGGGAAACCGCTACATTCTGAATATGCAGGCTACCTATATCAAACATTCTTATGAATGAATATAGGCAGTGAGATGAGCAGTTTGAAGACACAATGTTAATTTATACAGTAGTTAGCAATTAGCACATTAGCGCTAATTGGGCTAATTTTAATTTTAATTAATTTTAACCGCAGTCTAATGCTAACCGCAGTGTAATGCTAACCGCATTGTAACGCTAACCGCAGTGTAATGCTAACCGCAGTGTAACGCTAACCGCAGTGTAACACTAACTGGACTAACCCTAATGCTAATTGGGCTAATTTTAGCGCTAATTGGGCTAATTTTAATTTTAATTAATTTTAACCGCAGTGTAATGCTAACCGCAGTGTAACGCTAACCGCAGTGTAACGCTAACCGCAGTGTAACGCTAACTGGACTAACCCTAATGCTAAAATTTGTCAAAGCTCTAACCACCTTCCACCCACACACAGACACACCACCCCCTCCTCCATACCCACTCCACCCTCACTCATTTCACCCCCCTTCTCCAACACCCTCTCTAGGTCCATCTCTCCTCACACACAGACCCTTGTCATGTACAGGTGCTTTCTGAGGTGATCATATGGCCACTTATGTATGTGGACACTTGACCAGCATATGATACATCTCCCATCTCTTTAACATGGAGCTCTCCCATCTCTTTAACATGGAGCTCTCCCATCTCTTTAACATGGAGCTCTCCCATCTCTTTAACATGGAGCTCTCCCATCTCTTTAACATGGAGCTCTCCCATCTCTTTAACATGGAGCTCTCCCATCTCTTTAACATGGAGCTCTCCCATCTCTTTTGTATGGAGCTCTCCCATCTCTTTTGTATGGAGCTCTCCCATCTCTTTGAGGCCAACGCTAACAGCAGGCTAACGCTAACAGCAGGCTAACACTAACAGCTATTCTGGGAAAGCTTTCCACAGGATTTTTGGCATGTGTTGATGGGACTTTGTGCCTATTCATACAAACAAGTGTTTGTGAGGTCAAGCAGTCATGTGGGATGAGGTCACAAACCATGTTCCAATTAATCCCAGAGACATTCAGAACCCTCAGCCCTGTACAGTCCACCGTGGTGCCTCCACACCAAACTCACTTCCTGTATCAGGACACAGTCCTGCTGGAACAAGAAAGGGATTTTTCAAATGGCAGCCAAAATCTGGAAGCACATTAGTGTTTAAAATGTCTTTGTGTGCATTAACATTTGCCTTCACTGCAACTCAGGGGCCAGAACCTTGAAAAACCAGACCATTACCTCCACAAAACTTTACTTTTGGCACTCTGCATTCCAGTAGGTAGCATTTACCTGCCATCTGCCAAACTGAGATTTAACCGTCAGACTGTGAGACAGTGAAGTGTGATTCATTACTCCAGAGTACTAATTTCTACTGCTCAAGAGCCCACTCCAGGACTTACACCGCTCACTCCAGGACTTACACCGCTCACTCCAGGACTTACACCGCTCACTCCAGGACTTACACCGCTCACTCCAGCTGATACTTGTGCACAGTGATCTCAGGCTTGCGAGCAGCTGTCACTGACGCCCACATCACTAAGCTCCCCATGTTAGTCTGCAGATGTTCCATAGAGAGTCAGCTTGGAGCTCAGGGTAGTGAGTGGTGCAACAGAGGATGTGAGATCTTCAGCGGGCAGCAGTCCTGCTCTGTGAGCATGGTGTACTGCAGCAGGGTGGACGTGCTCTAGTTCATATATGTTGCCATTAACAGCTCTGAGCCCAGCAGGGCAGACTGGCATGTGACAAGGTGGATCCTGTAACCTGTTAAAGTGCCAAGGCCCTTCAGCACAACCACTGTTAGGGTTAGGTTAGGGTTAGGGTCAAGGGTTAGGGTCAAGGCCCTTCAGCACAACCACTGTTAGGGTTAGGTTAGGGTTAGGGTCAAGGGTTAGGGTCAAGGCCCTTCAGCACAACCACTGTTAGGGTTAGGTTAGGGTTAGGGTCAAGGGTTAGGGTCAAGGGTCAATGATTGTGGACACTGCATGACCATGTGGTTCATTTGATGCACCTGTTTGCAATGGATTTGAACATAACCTCCCTCATCCTTTTACACCTCCTGTTTCCCCTCAACAAAAATGTTAAACCGAACTTAATTCCTCTTAAGAAAACATATGACTGGATCCATGTAAAGTGATACATGTCCCACTTATCTTAAGACCAGCTATAGTTACACGATAGTGTGACCTGAGCTAGAATTATCCACATCTTCACAAACTGAGCTAAAGTAATCGGGACTAGCAAGATTGAAATTCCCATTCCCTGTGCTACCACAAGCCTACCTGGAATATTCTGGAATAATCTGGAATATCTGATCTGAGCTAGCATTACTGATCACAAACGGAATCAGAATGAACCCAGCAAGAAAATATAAAGTAGCGTTGCGCGAGTCATGATGGCAGTAGGTGTCAGAGCCTGAGATGAAGGAGAAGGAGAAGTTCATGTTCAGGGCTGCAGTGCATATGGTGCCAGGCGCCCAAACACGCCCAAACACACCCAAACACGCCCAAACACGCCCAAACACACACTCCTTACATGGGGGGTTTATGACCACAGTCTCTATTTTGAATGCTGTTGCAAGCAGGATCATAAGGGCTTCAGACACATCAATACCCGCCATGATTACACTCACCTCCACTAAGAGGCCTCATGAATATTTATCATTGTGAATGCAAGTTCTGCTTCCCCTCTTACACACACACACACACAGACACACACACACACATGCACACATTCATACGCTTCACTTAATTTATTTCTGAATATTAACAGGTGCATTGTGTCCCTATGCAGACTGACAACACTTCAGCTAATCCTGTTATTGTCTCAGCCAAGATGGCTGCTGCTCTCACTAAAAGCGGTAAAAGACCTTTTGTTCTGATGTTTTTTAATCCAACCGATCTCCCTGGTATCTCAGAGCTGTTGTGTTTGTCTCACGTCGGCATGGCGACAACTCTAAGAGGCTCAGGATTTGTTGAGGAGACGGCTAGGATGAGGGGGTTGTATTATCAAAGTGCCAGCCTTAAACAGGAAGTGCCTGTTTTCAACAGGAAGTCTGTTTCACATTAATCCTTAGCAAATGAGCATGTCTGGGTTTTCTTGCATAATGGAAATAGCACAAAAAAAGAGGAAAGACGACAGGCCAAAGACACCAAGATGTTCTGAGCTTCACAGTAAACAGCTTCACAGGACACGAGAGACTCAGTGAGCCAAAGGTGGCGGCAAAACTCACCAGAGTGACAAAGAGATGAGACATGAGATGACAGCACAGAGTGGGATTATGATGTGGACATGACAGAAGTCAGATTAAACACTCTCGGATTGGAAGTGAGACATACAACATCTAAGGGGGAGTCACACTGTGCTGTTCCCTATGTGCACTGCCTGTTCTGTTTGTGGTAGGACAGTTGGGTTCTGGGTTTGGGTTCTGGGTCTCCAGATAATGGGTTTGGGTTCTGGGTTATTTGGGTTTATTCAATTAATAAAAAAATGCACGACCCAGCTGGCTCTGGTATATACAGACATCTTCAGCTTCTCCCTCACGCATCATTCCAAACAGCGTCACTGTTGCTGTCCCACAAACCCCGGCCGGCCTCTCAGTGACCGACCATCACACATCTGCTCAAACACACCTGCTCCACCAACGACACCATCACACATCTGCTCAAACACACCTGCTCCACCAATGCCACCATCACACATCTGCTCAAACACACCTGCTCCACCTCGACACCATCACACATCTGCTCAAACACACCTGCTCCACCAATGCCACCATCACACATCTGCTCAAACACACCTGCTCCACCAACGACACCATCACACATCTGCTCAAACACACCTGCTCCACCAATGCCACCATCACACATCTGCTCAAACACACCTGCTCCACCAACGACACCATCACACATCTGCTCAAACACACCTGCTCCACCAATGCCACCATCACACATCTGCTCAAACACACCTGCTCCACCAACCACACCATCACACATCTGCTCAAACACACCTGCTCCACCAATCCACCATCACACATCTGCTCAAACACACCTGCTCCACCAACCACACCATCACACATCTACTCAAACACACCTGCTCCACCAACGACACCATCACACATCTACTCAAACACACCTGCTCCACCAACGACACCATCACACATCTGCTCAAACACACCTGCTCCACCAACGACACCATCACACATCTGCTCAAACACACCTGCTCCACCAATGCCACCATCACACATCTGCTCAAACACACCTGCTCCACCAACGACACCATCACACATCTGCTCAAACACACCTGCTCCACAACACACCAACACACATCTGCTCAAAACACACCTGCTCCACCTCGCCAAATCTGCTCAAACACACCTGCTCCACCAACGCCACCATCACACATCTGCTCAAACACACCTGCTCCACCAACCACACCATCACACATCTGCTCAAAACACACCTGCTCAAACCACCAATGCCACCATCACACATCTGCTCAAACACACCTGCTCCACCAACGACACCATCACACATCTGCTCAAACACACCTGCTCCACCAACGACACCATCACACATCTGCTCAAACACACCTGCTCCACCAACACACATCTGCTCAAACACACCTGCTCCACCAATGCCACCATCACACATCTGCTCAAACACACCTGCTCCACCAACGCCACCATCACACATCTGCTCAAACACACCTGCTCCACCAACGACACCATCACACATCTGCTCAAACACACCTGCTCCACCAACGACACCATCACACATCTGCTCAAACACACCTGCTCCACCAACGACACCATCACACATCTGCTCAAACACACCTGCTCCACCAACGACACCATCACACATCTGCTCAAACACACCTGCTCCACCAATGCCACCATCACACATCTCCACATCTGCTCAAACACACCTGCTCCACCAATGCCACCATCCACATCTGCTCAAACACATCTGCTCAAACACACCTGCTCAAACACACCTGCTCCACACCATCACACATCTGCTCAAACACACCTGCTCCACCAACGACACCATCACACATCTACTCAAACACACCTGCTCCACCGTCAATGCCACCATCACACATCTGCTCAAACACACCTGCTCCACCAACGACACCATCACACATCTGCTCAAACACACCTGCTCCACCAATGCCACCATCACACATCTGCTCAAACACACCTGCTCCACCAATGCCACCATCACACATCTGCTCAAACACACCTGCTCCACCAATGCCACCATCACACATCTGCTCAAACACACCTGCTCCACCAACGACACCATCACACATCTACTCAAACACACCTGCTCCACCAACGACACAATCACACATCTGCTCAAACACACCTGCACACATCCTGACCACAATCAGGAAGATCTACACACACACCCACACACCCACCCACCCACACCCACACACCCACCCACCCCCACCCACACACCCCACCCCCACCCACACACCCACACCCCCACCCACACACCACCACACACACCCACACCCACACACCCACACCCACCCACACCCCCACCCTCACCCCACACCCTCACCCCCACCCACACACACACCCACACCCACACACCCTCACCCACACACACACACCAACACCCTCACCCACACACCAACACCCACACCCACACACCCACACCCTCACCCACACACCCACCCACACCCACACCCTCACCCACACCCCACACCCACACCCACACCCCCACCCACCCACCCACACCCTCACCCACACCCACCCACCCACCCTCACCCACCACACCCTCACCCCACCCACCCTCACCCCCACACCCCCACCACCCACCCCCCACCCCACACCCACACACCACACACCCACACACCCACCCCCCTCACCCACACACCCACCCACCCCCCCCCACCCACACCCCCACCCACCCACACCCCCCCCACCCACACACCCACACACCCCACCCACCCCACCCCACACCCACACCCCACCCACACCACCCCACACCTCCCACACACACACCCACACACACCCCCCCACACACCCCCCACCCTCACCCACACTCTCCCACCCACCCTCACCCACACCCACCCACCCTCACCCACACACCCACACACACACACCCACCCTCACCCACACACCCACACCCTCACCCACCCACCCACCAACACCCTCACCCACAGACCCACCCTCACCCACACACCCACCCACACCCCCACCCACACACACACACCCACACACCCACACCCACACCCACACACCCACCCTCACCCACACCCTCACCCTCATCTACACCCACACACCAACACCCTCACCCACACACACACACCCACACCCTCACCCACACACCCACACCCACACACTCACCCACACCCACACCCACACACCCACACCCTCACCCACACCCACACCCACACACTCACCCACACCCACACACCAACACCCTCACCCACACTCTCACCCTCACCCTCACCCACACACCCTCACCCACACCCCCACACCCTCACACCCACACCCTCACACCCACACCCACACACTCACCCACACACCCTCACCCACACCCACACACCCACACTCACCCACCCACCAACACCCTCACCCACAGACCCACCCTCACCCACACACCCACACCCACCCTCACCCACACACCCACCCTCACCCACACACCCACACCCTCACACCCTCACCCTCACCCACACTCCCACCCTCACCCACACACCCACACCCTCACCCTCATCTACACCCACACACCAACACCCTCACCCACACACCCACACCCACACACCCTCACCCTCACCCACACACCAACACCCTCACCCACACTCTCACCCACACCCTCACCCACACACCAACACCCTCACCCTCACCCACACACCCACACCCACACCCTCACCCTCATCCACACACCACACACCCTCACCCACACACCCTCACCCATACCCTCACCCCACACACCACCCACACCCACACCCTCACCCACACCCACACCCTCACCCTCACCCACACCCACACCCTCACCCACACTCACACACCAACACCCTCACCCACACACCAACACCCTCACCCACACCCACACCCTCACCAACACCCTCACCCACACCCACACACCAACACCCTCACCCACACACCAACACCCTCACCCACACTCTCACCCACACCCTCACCCACACACCAACACCCTCACCCACCCCCACACCCACACCCTCACCCACACCCTCACCCACACACCAACACCCTCACCCACACCCTCATCCACACACTCACCCACACCCTCACCCACACACCAACACCCACACACTCACCCACACCCTCACTCACACACCAACACCCTCACCCACACCCTCACCCACACACCAACACCATCACCTGCATGAATACAGGTGATGCACCAAGGCCAGGAAGCCAGTGAGAGAGTCCATCCGTCCCCCCATGGCCTGTTCTGTCTGCTGAAGTCACCAAATGTCTGTCTGTTAACAAGATTCAAATCTCTGGTCATCTGTCCAATTCTATCCAATTTCTTTCTTTCTCTCTTTCTCTCCCTCTGCTTTCCCTCCCTCTCTCCCCCTCTCCCCTTCTCTATCCCTCTCTCCCTCTCTCTCTCTCTCTCTCCCATCTTTGTGATTTCCATTGTGATTGACAGTGTGTGTCTGACATGCTGTTGTGGCAGCCTATTGAATCAGTGACACATACAATGGCGCACTGCCATTAAAGCAATCACACACACACATGCACACGCACGCCACACACACACACACACATGCACACGCACGCTCCCCACACACACACACACGCACGCTCCCCACACACACACACATGCACACGCACGCTCCCCACACACACACATGCACACGCACGCTCCCCACACACACACACGCACGCTCCCCACACACACACACACACGCACGCCCCCCCACACACACACACGCACGCTCCCCACACACACACACATGCACATGCACCCCCCCACACACACACACGCACACACCACCCCACCCCCACACACACGCACACACCCACACACACACATGCACACACACACACACACACACACACACACACATCCCCACACGCACACACACACACGCACGCCCACACACACACACGCACCACACACACACACACATGCACGCTCCCCACACACACACACATGCACACGCACGCTCCCCACACACACACACATGCACACGCACGCTCCCCACACACACACACACACACACGCACGCTCCCCACACACACACACATGCACACGCACGCTCCCCACACACACACACATGCACACGCACGCTCCCCCACACACACACACACGCACGCACGCTCCCCACACACACACACATGCACACACGCTCCCCACACACACACACACGCACATGCCACACACACACGCACGCACGCTGCACACACACACACATGCACACGCACGCTCCCCACACACACACACACATGCACGCTCCCCACACACACACACACGCACACTCCCCACACACACACACACATGCACACGCACGCTCCCCACACACACACCCATGCACACACACACACATGCACACGCACATGCACCCCCCACACACACACACACACACTCCCCCCACACACACACACACACGCACGCCCCCACACACACACACACACACACGCACGCTCCCCACACACACACACGCACGCTCCCCACACACACACACACGCACGCTCCCCACACACACACACACACGCACGCACACCCCACACACACACACACACATGCACACGCACGCTCCCCCCACACACACACACAGATGTGCTTATTATGTGTATGTGTTATTATGTTGTCAGTTCTTGTTTATCAGACTCAAAAGAGGTTCATTTGGAAATAAAACCCTGTAGCTGATTTTAAGCATTTTCATCTGAAATCTAAAACAGTCCTGAACTGTAAAAGTCCTGAAGTGAAGCAGTGTGTAAGTGTGTATAGTGTGTGTATGGTAGTGTATATTTACTGTATGTATTGTATGGGACTTGTATGGGTATGTACAGTATAAGTATTGGTATGTTTTTAGTACTGTATTTGTATTTGGGTATTTTACTATAGATATGTGTGTGGTACAGTGTGTCTGTAGGACAGTGTGGGCGTAGTACAGTGTGTCTGTAGGACAGTGTGGGTATAGTACAGTGTGGGTATAGGACAGTGAGGGTGTAGTACAGTGTGGGTGTAGGACAGTGTGGGTGTAGTACAGTGTGGGTGTAGTACAGTGAGGGTGTAGTACAGTGTGGGTGTAGGACAGTGTGGGTGTAGTACAGTGTGGGTGTAGGACAGTGTGGGTGTAGGACAGTGTGGGTATAGTACAGTGTGGGTGTAGGACAGTGTGGGTGTAGGACAGTTTTCTCTCACAATATTGCAGTGTTGCATGCTCCAAGGCTTCATGTCATCATAGCTGAAAGAGGAAGAGGAGGGTGAAGGTTCTTTCTCCAGACTTACATCACTCAGCCCTGCCTCCAGAATCTTCACACCCCTTTCTTTCTCCAAGATTCCCTTCTGCTCAACTGTGTCATAGAAAGAAAGAGAGAGAGACAGAGACAGAGAGAGAGAGACAGGGAGAGTGAGACAGAGAGAGAGACAGAGAGAGTGAGACAGCAGGCCTGTGTACAGGGAGATTCTCTCCACTGATGACAGTGATTGTGGTTCTGAACATCTGCACATTGAACAGAAATTAGGATGGATGAAGCATCTCAATGTCCATTTGTCCAGCTTGCAAGTTTGTCAAATGTTCATTTCTATGGCAAAAATACACTTACATTGACTGGGTTAATAAACATTAATTAATATTTAAACTCTGAGAGAGCTGATCTGTAAAATATGATTTTTTCCCCTCTAAAAAACACCATCCACCAAACAAGACATCTAATAATCAGCTGATTCACCATTAGGTCTGTGAACAATTACTGGAATCAATGCACAGAGCCTTGGTCTAAGTGTCCCTGTTCTATAATCAAAAATGCACTTAACACAATTGGATGCAAATGTCTGCTCTTCAAACACATGAATATGTGCAAATGTAACATAATTAGAGGCTTCTGTTATCTGTGCTGGAGGTGCAGCAGCAATGGCCCTGATTGGCCTGCGTGTCCTGCGTGTCCTGCGTGTCCTGCGTGTCCTGCGTGTGGACGCAGCTTTCATACAACATTTAAAATAAGAGTCTGGATCAAAGGGCTATACACAACTTACACAACCAAGAAAATAATCACATGCTGCAAAATCATAATTGACTTTGTTTGTGAAAGGAGAGAGAGAGATAGAGAGGGAGGGAGAGAGGGAGGGAGATGGAGAGAGAGAGAGACAGTATGAGAAAAGAGCATTAGTGTTTAATACAGAGAGAGAAGAGTTAGTGTTTAATACAGAGTAAAGGAGAGAGTATAACAAGAGCCAGACAGAGAGCTTGAGAGGGAGAGAGAGATAGAGAGAGTAAAAGAGAGAGAGGGAGGAAGAAAGGGTTGTGGAGCATGAAGGAGCAGGGCATTCTGGGAACAGGAGTGAGCATTCCCAGATGACCACTATGCTAATGAGGCCATTTGAGAGGTGCAGCTCTGCTCCTGTATTCTGGAAACTCTTTAATTACGGCTGTAATCTCACTAACCCCACTGCTCTGCTCTTACAGTGCTGGCAATTAAATACAACAGATCAATCAACCAGAGATGACTCATCACATCAGCCCAGACCAATCAACCACAGAGGACTCATTACATCAGCCCAGACCAATCAACCACAGAGGACTCATCACATCAGCCCAGAACAATCAACCACAGAGGACTCATCACATCAGCCCAGACCAATCAACCACAGAGGACTCATCACATCAGCCCAGAACAATCAACCACAGAGGACTCATCACATGTAATGTCCCACTCTCCTCTCTCTCCTTCTCTCTCTTTCTCCTCTCCTCCTCTCTCTTTCTCTTCTCTCCTTCTCTCTCTCCTTCTTTCTCTCCTCCTCTTCTCTCTCTCCTTCACCTCTTTCTCTCCCAGGTGGTCTTTTTCCTTCAAGCTTGCGTCCTCTACCAGATGTCCAAAACTGCATTTATTCACTGCTTTTAAGACACACATTTGTATTGAAAATAGCAATTTTGTCAAAAAGCAAGATGAATGAATCCAGATTTTGAATTTTGCCAATTCCCAGTTTGCCAACTACGCTGACCTATAAACTGTCAGAACATAAAACCCCCAAATCCGGAGACTCTTCAAGGAGCTGGCGCTAATCCTGACTGACATGATGGACCTATAAATCAATCAATCAAAGTTTATTTACAGAGTACTCTAAAGTATTGAGTATTTGAGTATTATGAGTTACGCATTATGTGCTGTCATGGGAATATGAATTTCCAAAACATCAACTTCCTCAACAAACCAGACTCATCTCTCACCCATATACCTGGATTTCAGTTCTGGCCTAAATTACAGTGCCAGTGGTGACTGTTGACTCAGCACTGGGAAGTTTTTGTAGTCTAGAGTTAGGATTAATCTTGGTCTGGACATTGTAGTCATTGTAGACCAGAGCTAGGTTTAATATCAGTCTGGTATTTGTAGTCACTGTAGTCTAGGGTTAGGTTTAAATCTGAGTCTGGTCTTTGTAGTTGCTGTAGTCTAGGGTTAATCTGAGTCTGGTTTTTGTAGTTGCTGTAGTCTAGAGTTAATCTGAGTCTGGTTTTTGTAGTTGCTGTAGTCTAGGGTTATCTGGGTCTGGTCTGTGTAGTTTCTGTAGTCTAGGCATGTTCATGTTCATATCTAACAGGTGTATTTTATAAGTGTAGAACCAGAGGTTGGCCACTGGGGGCACTCAACACAGCAGGGACACTGGCACGGCAGTGGGTGAGGGGTTGGCATGGAACAAGTGTATTTGGCACATGTGTTGCTGTGGGTACTACTTGTCTCAGGGTTACTGCACTGTTACTATGGTTACTACGTGTGTCATGGTCGCTGCAGTGTTACTATGGTTACTACATGTGTAAGGGTCACTGCTGGGTTGCTGTGGTTACTACGTGTATCAGGGAGAGTGAACTGCCACAGAGGGACAGAGTCAGACCAGCACAGCTGCTGAACGGACCATGAACACAGGAACACAGAATCACAGGAACACAGAATCACAGGATCACATGAACACATGAACACATGAACACAGGAACACAGGAACACAGGATCAGTCAGACTCAGATCAGACTGTGAAGGCCTCAGAGATGCATATTACACTCCGATCAGATTTTGAAGGACTTAGAGATGCAGTCAGACTCAGATCAGACTACAGAGCACAGGACTTAGTGATGCCCTCCCAGCTGACAGAAGGCACTTTAAATGTAAATGAGACTGCAGACAGAATCAGGCAATGCTCGGCTCTCTCTGGGGAGTAAGCGAAAGAAAAAGAAATACATTTGGTGGAGGAGAATGAGAGAGGGAGGGAGAGAGAACAGAGGGAAGGAGAGAGGAAGGATGGAGAGGCAAGCATTGTGTTTTGGAAAATGCATCGTGCAGGATAGTGTGTTTGCGCTGAGAACCATGTGGAGTGGTGAGTGGGTATCAGGCTGGTCGGAGCAAAGCGTCACGTACTGGTGTGTGATGCCCCGTCTCGCGTCTGGAAAGACACAGCTGAGGGTTTTAGCAGTGAGGTCAAAATTAGCACTGCTGCTAACATCAAAAGAGCAGCGAGACAGAATAATGACAAGAATCGTCGCCCACGTGAGAAACGTTTCCCTGTAAGGAACATGAGACACCAGCCCTCTGCACCACAGACGCAGCAGAGCAGGGTGTTTCCTCTTCATGGGCATTTCAATCACTGTTTGATTTCTCTTACACTGCTAAGTATATGCACCCCCCCCACCCACACACACACACACAAACACACACACACACACACACACACACACACACACCACACGGTAGAGCTCTCTCTCTCACACACACACTTCATATTTTCTGTTTTGTTTAGCGCAAATTGTCTTGACTTTCCCTATTACTCAAGACAGCCCGTGAAAACAGTTGTCAAACTTGATTTTCAAGTCATTTCTCAAGTTGCTGTTAATTACATCTCAGTCAGAATAATTTGGTTTCTGATGAGCGTTTTTCTCTGTTCCAGCTGCTGCAGTCACTGCACCCCCAGACTGTCATAAGGCACCTGCACAACCAGGCAGACAGTCCAGGCTGCGCTGCACCCCAGGCAGACTGAGGGTGGAGGCCCCCAGGCCCCCAGGGCGGCAGCTCCCAGACTGCGCTGCACAACCAGGGAGCTGCCAGGCGCCTGCACAACCAGGCAGACTGAGGGTGGAGGGCCCCAGGGCGGCAGCTCCAGCAGGCTGCGCTGCACAACCAGGCAGACTGAGGGTGGAGGCCACGCCCCCAGGGCGGCAGCTCCCAGGCAGGCAGACTGAGGGTGGAGGCCACGCCCCCAGGGCGGCAGCTCCAGCAGGCTACTGCACAACCAGGCAGACTGAGGGTGGAGGCCACGCCCCCAGGGCCCCCAGGGCGGCAGCTCCAGCAGGCTGCGCTGCACAACCAGGCAGACTGAGGGTGGAGGCCACGCCCCCAGGGCGGCAGCTCCAGCAGGCTGCGCTGCACAACCAGGCAGACTGAGGGTGGAGGCCACGCCCCCAGGGCGGCAGCTCCAGCAGGCTGCGCTGCACAACCAGGCAGACTGAGGGTGGAGGCCACGCCCCCAGGGCGGCAGCCTGGACACCAGTGCAGCCAGGCAGACTGAGGGGTGGAGCACACGCCCCAGTGTGACAGCTCCAGCAGCTGTGACAGTCGCAGGACGTCAGTGGCCGTTGCCTGGACACCAGTGCAGCCTGGAGCTGTGGAGCACGCTCAGTGTGACACGCTCAGAGTGACACGCTCAGTGTGACACGCTCAGAGTGACACGCTCAGTGTGACACGCTCAGTGTGACACCCTCAGTGTGACACCCTCAGTGTGACACGCTCAGTGTGACACGCTCAGAGTGACACGCTCAGGGTGACACGCTCAGTGTGACACGCTCAGTGTGACACGCTCAGTGTGACACCCTCAGTGCGACACCCTCAGTGCGACACGCTCAGTGCGACACGCTCAGTGTGACACGCTCAGTGTGACACCCTCAGTGCGACACGCTCAGTTTGACTCCAGAGTACAAGAACACAGTGTGGAATATGAATGTTAATTCTAAGCATTCTCATGTCCCAAATAAGGTCACTTTAATAAACATAGCAGGCACTGGTAAGCAGTCTGTGAAATCCATGATCTTCTCATACCTCTCCAGTTCACTAAAAGGCCCAAACCTTGGAGACGCCGTCACAGGGCACAGGGCATAGGGCATAGGGCACAGGGCACAGGGCACAGGGCATAGGGCACAGGGCATAGGGCATAGGGCATAGGGCATAGGGCACAGGGCACAGGGCACAGGGCATAGGGCACAGGGCACAGGGCATAGGGCACAGGGCATAGGGCACAGGGCCTGTCACAGGGCACAGGGCATAGGGCACAGGGCACAGGGCATAGGGCACAGGGCACAGGGCACAGGGCATAGGGCACAGGGCACAGGGCACAGGGCACAGGGCATAGGGCACAGGGCATAGGGCACAGGGCCTGTCACAGGGCACAGGGCATAGGGCACAGGGAATAGGGCACAGGGCATAGGGCATAGGGCATAGGGCCTGTCACAGGGCACAGGGCATAGGGCACAGAGCACAGGGCCTGTCACAGGGCACAGGGCATAGGGCACAGGGCACAGGGCATAGGGCACAGGGAATAGGGCACAGAGCATAGGGCATAGGGCCTGTCACAGGGCACAGGGCATAGGGCACAGGGCATAGGGCACAGGGCATAGGGCACAGGGCCTGTCACAGGGCACAGGGCATAGGGCACAGGGCATAGGGCATAGGGCCTGTCACAGGGCACAGGGCATAGGGCATAGGGCACAGAGCACAGGGCCTGTCACAGGGCACAGGGCATAGGGCACAGGGCACAGGGCATAGGGCACAGGGAATAGGGCACAGGGCATAGGGCCTGTCACAGGGCACAGGGCATAGGGCACAGGGCTCAGACTCACATCTGATTTGATGATACAGGCTCATATTTGATGGAATGATACTGACTCACACCTCATTTTGATTTTTGTTGAGTTGGAGGCCTGATTGGGATTATCAGGAGTAAATGCTCTCGCTCTCTCGCTCTCTCTCTCTCTCTCTCTCTCTCTCTGTCGATCTATTACTGTCCCTCTTGAGCTATCACTCTACCTCCATCTCTCTCTATGGCTCTCTTGATCCCTCACTCTTCCTCTATCTCTTTATTCCCTCTCTCTCTCCATCTTCTTTGCTCCCTCCACCTCTTTCTCTCTCCTCAGCCATCAGAAAGTCAAGATGTTTGAAGGACTAAACCAGGCGGCGGTTTTGAGTGGACGGTTGAGAGTGACAATGAAAAATAAACAAGTAACCAGTAGCTGCTCAAAGTCACACAGGACATGAAAGTGTGTAATACTGAAAATACAGAATACTGAGAGATTTAGAGGAGCAATATAGAACAGAATGTAGCATGTTGTTATAATTTCTACTTTTTAAACAGAAAATATTTTGAATAAACTACAAGTATATAATTACAGACTATAAGTGTATAATTACAGACTATAGGTATATAATTACAGACTATAAGTTTATAATTACAGACTACAGATGTACAATTACAGACTATAAATGTATAATTACAGACTACAGGTATACAATTATAGACTATAAGTGTATAATTACATGTTTATGATACTGAAGTAGTAACCTTTTTCAAACAGGTCTTAGTCTGTAAGGGTTTTGTGTAGTTAGGTTTCTGTCCCCCAGGGGGCGCCAGGCCAGTGGTGGGTGGATGTAGGAGTGCAGGTGTGGACAAAGAGACCAAATGACTCACACAGAGATGGCAGTGCTCAGGCCATTCTGAAAAAGCTTAAAAAGCAGAGTGGGTTACAGGGCGACAGGAGTGTAGACAGTGTAACACTGCCTGACCTCTTAGGAGTGTGTCTGAGTGGAAGTACTCACATTCACCCTCACACACCCACATTCACCCTCACACACTCACATTCACCCTCACACACCCACATTCACCCTCACACACCTCCCGATCCCGCGTTGTGGGGCAGATGTTGGGGTAGAGAGAGTTCAGTCCTGCACTAACACAGACGCTCTGTGTTAAACCATTAAATGTGCTTACCCATCACTGAGTGAGGGTAAGATAGAGAAAGGGATGGATAGAGAAGGAGAAAGGGAGTGAGAGTGAGAGTGAGAAGGAGAGTGAGAGCGAGTGTGCTGCATGATGGATGATCCACATTGTCAATTTTTCATCTCCTGCCTGAATGCAGAATTTCTCTGAAAACAAATGACTGTGAGGTTCCTGCCATGCAGAGAAAATGCTGCCATGACCAACTGACTATAGCCACAGTGCCCACACACACCCACACACACCCCACACACACCCACACCCCCACACAGCTCCACACACCCCAAACAGCCCCCCACACCCCCCAACAGGCCCCTATACCCCCCACCAGCCCCCCATACCCCCACACCCCCCACCGGCCCCCCAAACAGCCCCCCACACCCTCCACCCCCGCACACCTACAGTTACACATCCATCAGTTCAGATACGTCTCCATGTCTGGGCAGAGAAAGAAATGTCTACAGATTCAAGTGGAGCTACTTTCATCTCAAAGAAAAGCACATGGCTGCCCATCACCCCCAAATTACAATGGTGGCTCCATACAGAAGGAGCTCTAATCAACCTGAGAGACCAAATCAAAGCAGTTCAGCTCATCTGAGTCACACACACACACATGACAGAGAAACACACGGGTGGGGGGGGAGATGATGATGATGAGTGCAGGGATGAAGATGAAGAAGGTACAAGAGACAGAAATGAAAGGACGGAAGCAGGGATGAATGAGTGGTAGACAGACGGAGGTGTGGACACAGCGGGACTGAGACCTTGTTCATGTAGCCACTGTGAGCAGATCAGTGGTGCAGATGTCTGAACACAGATAACCACCTTCTGCAGACTCTGGAATACATGAGCACAGCAATCACGTTCAGCACACAATTAAACCCACACACAATCCAGGTCTGCGGAAAATCTTTGCGTGCGCGTGTGTGTGTGTGTGTGTGTGTGTGTGTGTAAGTGTGTGTGTGTGTGTGTGTGTGTGTGTGTGTGTGTGTGTGTGTGTGTGTGTTTCCACTCTCATTTCCCCAGCACACTAACAGCTGTCAGAATCGTTTTTTAACTTATGCTGAAACGCTTTGAAATCTATTTCACGCACCATCCAGCAGGATTATTTATTAGCATTTCTGCTTCCTTATCTTGGGTTGCAATCGATACCTGATTGGCCCACCTGGGAAGGGGTTCAGGACACATTGCTTGATTGGTTTAAACATCACCTGGCAACCTGTGGGTGGTGGAGGCATGGAGGCGTGGCTGGGGATCAGCTGTGAACACTGCCCTCCTCACCAGCTGGATCACTAATCACATCAGATCAAATTAGCTGCTTTCAGATCAACTGTCCACATTTCTTTCTTTTCATCTTATTGCTGCTCACAGCATTCAGTATCCATTTGTGTACACACATCTGTAATAGCAATACACACAGACATCTATAAAAGTCACATACACACACACATCTGTAATAGCTATACACACACATCTATAAAAGTCACATACACACACGTCTGTAATAGTCACACACACATCTGTAATAGTCACACACACACATGTATAAAAGTCACATACACACACGTCTATAATAGTGAGACACACATCTGTAATAGTGACACACACACGTTACACACTCCAGCTCTAATTCTCATAAGATCATAAAGAAGCCAAGACAGAAGCTCCCTCACCCACTGGAGAACCCTGAAACCTTCACACGCAAAGTGTCTTCACACGCAAAGTGTGTGTTCCTCACACCCCATATGTGAGAGGTTCACGTGTGAGAGGATCACGTGTGTGAAGTGCACGTGTGAGAGGGACACGTGTGAGAGGTGCACGTGTGCATGGGTCACGTGTGAGAGGTGCACGTGTGCATGGGTCACGTGTGAGAGTATCACGTGTGCAAAGGTCACGTGCAGCTCATGTCTCGGCTCTCTCTCCATTCCTCCACTGTCTGATAATCCCAGTTCAGGTGGAGCTGCTTCAAAAGGAAAATCTTACAATGGGATTAACCTACAGACACATCAGATACATACAGAGTTAGAGTGTGTGTGAAACTGTGTGTGTGTGAAACTGAAAAAAACATCTGGCAGTAAGCCACAACTCATGGGCAACCAGCCAGTAGACACACACACACACACTGCTGAGTATTACATATTACATTGACAATGAATGCTCTACCTGTCACTTTAGTAGCAAATTATCCTCTAGATTTTCACACACACACACACACACACACACACACATTCTCTCACTCCCTGATCTCCTGTAGGAGGGCCAATTAGCACAGACTAACATCATGGCTCATGCTCTCTCTCTCACACACACAAACCCTCTCACTCTCTCTCACTCTCTAACAATACACAATCACACAGAGCTCAACATGCATTCAAATACACAGAGTCCCCTCCCCTCCTACAGTCCCATAACAGCTAAGCCCTTCTACAGTCCCATTACCCCTAACCCCTCCTACAGTCCCATAACCCCTAACCCCTCCTACAGTCCCATAACCCCTAAGCCCTTCTACAGTCCCATTACCCCAACCCCTCCCACAGTCCCCTAACACCTCCTACAGTCCCATAACCCCTAAGCCCTTCTACAGTCCCATTACCCCTAACCCCTCCCACAGTCCCCTAACCCCTCCTACAGTCCCCTAACCCCTCCTACAGTCCCATAGCCCCTAACCCCTCCTACAGTCCCCTAACCCCTAACCCCTCCTACAGTCCCCTAACCCCTCCTACAGTCCCATTTTTATTGGTATGTTTTGTGTTTTGATTTAGATTGTCACACCTTTATCGTTTGTTACTCCACCCTTCATCACTGGTTTCATGTGTCCCTAGTTTATTCCCTTTGTTAGCCTGTGCAGTTATACCCTGTGCATTACACCCTGTGCAGTTATACCCTGTGCAGTTATAACCTGTGCATTATACCCTGTGCATTATACCCTGTGCATTATACCCTGTGCAGTTATACCCTGTGCAGTTATACCCTGTGCAGTTATAACCTGTGCGTTTTACCCTTTGCAGTTATACCCTGTGCATTATACCCTGTGTCTTCGGTTTTCTATTCAGCCCTGTTGTTGGTGTCTATCCAAGTATTATGTTTATGCTGTGTGTTTATTGTTATCATACCATATAATTCTCTGTGTGTTGGTTGTATTTCCATGTCTGATTATTGTGACCTTGGACCATATTAATGACTCTTCTTTATAATTCTCTGTGTTGGATTTGTTTCTGTGTCTGATAATAACTTTTGCATTTGCCCAAAGTAAATCTGGCTCCACTCAGGGATGCGTCGGCCTCGTTATGGCTCCTCGTCCTCGCCATTAGAGTGTCTCTGGATGCACAGCTGCACAGTCTCAGTCATTAAGTGAAAATCAATTTTCATATAACCCTCCACAATGTATGTGTTCCGATTTATGATTCATCAATTTTTGGTCAATAGATCAGACAGACAGACAGGCAGAGAGACAGTGAGACAGACACTAGGAGCCCAGACAACAAGTGATTAGCAGATAAATGACTGTATGCTGACAAAATGTCCAGTGATTATACACAGGGCTCAGTAGTACATTCTGGGCCCTGGATAGTTTTACCATCTCACACACACCCAGTTACCATCTAACACACGTGCAGTTACTATCTAACACACAAGCTCAGCACTGCATACAATCAATATCTCACAAACACACTCAACACTGCATACAATAACATATCTCATACATAACATATCTCATACAATAACATATCTCATACATAACATACTGTATCTAATGTGCTTTGTTTTGAACAATCCAAATTGAAAAGTGCAAAGATTCAATTCATTAAACCGTTCTGATATATATGCCTTTATACCATTAAATGTTTTAGATAAAATGTAAAATTCTAGGATTATTTATGCTGAGTTAGCTAGTGTGATAAAATGGGATTAATGTAACCTTATAACTGCAGATTACTGCAGCAGAACTCTGTGTTCATCAGACCTCCTACACAAGCTCTCAAAATCTGAGACAAGCACCTTATATCCTTAAAATAGACATATGTACACACAACCCCTACGGATGTGAAACACACACACATATCTTAGTCGGGTCACAGGAGAGAGAGAAGGAGAGGAAGGGGGAGAGAGGGAGAGAGAGAGATGGAGGGGGAGAGGGAGAGAGAGATAGAGATGGAGGGAGAGAGAGGGAGAGAGAGAAAGAGAGAGAGAGAAAGAGAGAGGCAGAGAAAGAAAGGAGGAAGAAAGAGAGAGGGAGAGAGAGAGGGAGGGATGGGTGTGGGGCAGGTACAGGGCGGGTGGGGTGTGGGTGTGGGGCAGGTACTGGGCGGGTGGATGTGGGGCAGGTACTGGGTGGGTGGATGTGGGGCAGGTACAGGGCGGGTGGATGTGGGGCAGGTACAGGGCGGGTGGATGTGGGGCAGGTACTGGGCGGGTGGATGTGGGGCAGGTACTGGGTGGGTGGATGTGGGGCAGGTACTGGGTGGGTGGATGTGGGGCAGGTACAGGGCGGGTGGGTGTGGGTGTGGGGCAGGTACTGGGTGGGTGGATGTGGGGCAGGTACAGGGCGGGTGGATGTGGGGCAGGTACAGGGCGGGTGGGTGTGGGGGGTACAGGGGTGGGTGTGGGGCAGGTACAGGGCGGGTGGGTGGGTGTGGGTGTGGGGCAGGTACAGGGCGGGTGGATGTGGGACAGGTACAGGGCAGGTGGGTGTGGGGAAGGTACAGGGCGGGTGGGTGGGTGTGGGTGTGGGGCAGGTACAGGGCGGGTGGGTGGGTGTGGGTGTGGGGCAGGTACTGGGCGGGTGGATGTGGGGCAGGTACAGGGCAGGTGGGTGTGGGGCAGGTACAGGGCGGGTGGGTGGGTCTTTGTGGGTGTGGGGCAGGTACAGGGCGGGTGGATGTGGGACAGGTACAGGGCAGGTGGGTGTGGGGCAGGTACAGGGCGGGTGGGTGGGTGTGGGGCAGGTACAGGGCAGGTGGGGGTGGGGCAGGTACAGGGCAGGTGGGTGTGGGGCAGGTGGGGCAGGTACAGGGCGGGTGGGTGTGGGGCAGGTACAGGGCGGGTGGGTGTGGGGCAGGTACAGGGCGGGTGGGTGTGGGGCAGGTTGCCCATGTTCACACCAGTGCAAGGTCGTGGGGCAGGTTGCCCATGTTCACACCAGTGCAAGGTCACCTCATTACAGGCCATTTGTTCCAGCTGTCATACGGAATCACACACAGTGTCACTCACCCCAGGAAGGAGAGACACACATGGAGGACGAGGTAGAGGTGACACCTTTAATATCAGAGCCTCTCACACACACACACACACCCATAAACACACAAACACACACTTAAACACACACATACACACAAACACACACTTAAACACACACACATACACACAAACACACACTTAAACACACACATACACACAAACACACACTTAAACACACAGACACACACACACTTAAACACACATACACACACACACACCCACATATAAACACACACACACACACAAACACATATACACACACACAAACACATACACACAAACACATTATTCTTTCTCACACTCTTTCAGACAGTCATATACTATGTATCTATAACACCCCATTATGATCTAGTGTCTCACCAAATATGGTCAGTGTGTTGACCTTTGACCTTTCTTCCAGGTTCACTCCATCCTCTGTGTGTCTCTCCCTCTATCTGCCCAACACTGAGCAGGGGAGGGGCTTTCTGTGGAGGGGTGAGTGGCGTGTAAAGAGGGCAGGTCCTGGGGCTCGCGCGGATGGGGCTCACTGGGCCCTGAAAAAAGCAGCTCTATTTACATGACAACTAATGCAAATCATGCAGGTGGGTGGAGGTGGGTGGAGGTGGGGATGCAGGTGGGTGGAGGTGGGTGGAGGTGGGTGAATGTGGGGATGCAGGTGGGTGGAGGTGGGGATGCAGGTGGGTGGAGGTGGGGATGCTGCCGCACTGAACAGCTGGTCTGTGTCCCATGGCAACCTGCATCACCTTCTGCTCTGGCATGAGAACTATCCTTCCTTCTCCAGCAGTACTCAACAGAACAGCCTCAGCCCGGCCCAAACCGCAGCCTGGTTCTGTAGCGCCTGGCCCAAACCTGCCCCCCCCCCACAGCCTGATTCTGTAGCACCCGGCCCAAACCATCCCCCCCCCCCCCCAAACCGCCTGGTTCTGTAGCGCCCGGCCCAATCCTGCCGAACCCCACAGCCTGGTTTGCAGACTCAGAGAGACCAGGTCACTCCTGGACAAGCAGCTACTTTATTTATAAGCCAGTTAGTTTAAAACAAAGAAATAACTGCAAAATACTTAAACTGAAATATGTCATTTTTTCACTGTTTCCAGAACAATTCAGAGCTTAGATTTCACACAGTTTTATGTAAAGAATAATATAACCCCATGTACTAACTTGATTTGGTTGTAAACATGCAACTTTGTGATGAATTACGAAAGTGTGATTTCATCACAGAAGCTTGACTCGTTATGCCTCACTTGTTAAGTAACTCTTTCATCATAGAGATCAGTCTTGGCATAATAACAATTATCATCTAACATTCTGTGGCAGACATCTTTGAACTCCCATCCTAAAGAGAAAGAGTACAATGGGCTTGGGGCTTGGGGCTTGTCATTTTACACCTCACTCTCTGCCAGAGCTGGGAATCAAACCACCACCCAGCGCTCCACCCGCCTCCCACACATTCAAAAGACTGCTTTGATTTCATTTGAATATTTGAAAGTCTGAGAGTCTTCACTGAGACAGTCGCTGTGTCGTCCTCTAATGATGTCGACGTCTGAAGGTCTGATGTACCTTACGACATCCGTGCCAATTATAAAGATCTGTCCTGTAATGTCTGGTGTGGCTGCTTGTGGTGTGTGTGTGTGTGTGTGTACTCGTGTATAACTTCATGTGTTGCATAAAATAAAAACAATATTTATTAACCCCAAGGGTTTCAAAGAAAGATGGTTTTGGAGCTACCAAAGATGACTATAAAGACTAAACTATAAAGAGAAGCAGGTCAGATACGTTTCAGGTCAGATACGTTTCTTTTTGCATTATCAATTGCTTATGTCATGCTTATCAAAATGTGTTAAAAATGTGTTAGACGTATTGTCTGTTGAATTGTCCAAAACATTTAGGCTTTAGGTCATTGCCTCTGTCAGGGCTGGCTCAGACACGGTTCCACCTATTGCCACTAGAGGCAGTCATGACAGTCCTGGCTCGGACGCCGTCCCACCTGTTGCCACTAGGGGCAGTCGCGCCAGTCCCAACACGGTCGCGGTTCCCCTACAGCCACTAGGGGCACTCGAGTCAGTCCCAGACTTCATCAGATCAATCAGCAGTGATTCGTTTCAGCCGTCGCTATGACTATTTAGGACGGCTTGTGAAGCGAATCACTGCTGAATCGCTTTTGGTATCTTGCCTTCACGTTCTCAGCTTCTCTCTTGTTCTTGAAGTCTCGTTGTTGCGTTACAGTGAAAGGTGTCTCGCCACCTCTCTCTTTTCTATTTTCCCTATTACTTATTCGAGTGTCTGTCTCCTGCGCCGCTTTCTGGCCTCCCTCAAGTTTTCCTCCTATTGTTTCTCTTCCTATCATTATTTATTATTTGGGAGGGTTTTTGGCTTTACTGCGGCGTTTTGCCTGCTGCCAGTATTTTCCCCTGGCGTCCTAAGTTTCGTTTTGTCGCGTGTAGACTGTGTCCACATTAGATTTATTTTTTGTATTATCATCCCGTGTTTTTCTACGGTGAGTTTAAGTTCTTCGCTACTAGTTATTTTTCTCAGGGTATTTCTATCATCCCGTTATATACTACGGTGAGTTTAAGTTCTGTGCGTCCAACATATGCGTTGCCCTGCTTTTGTTTTACTCCTAGAGTTCTTTGTTCCTAGTTACCAGCATTTGTGTTCGTCTGTTTAAACGCCGCTTGGGTTCGCTCGTATTTTTATTTCAACGAGGTGTGTACCTGCCGGTACACCCGTCGTTACAGAACGCTTCAGCCTAAACATGAATCCAGCCGATCAACCAGACGTTGCAGCATTGAGGGCTGCAGTAGTTAACCAGGGACAAATGCTAGGCAACCACGAGCAGATGCTCCATCAGATCACGGAGCAAGTAAACACCGCAGTGGTTAACCAGGGACAGATTTTAGGTAACCACGAGCAGATGCTCCACCAGGTCACGGAACAAGTAAACACCGCGGTGGTTACCCAGGGACAAACGCTGGGCAACCACGATCAGATGCTCCGCCAGATCATGGAGCAGGTTAACACAGTTTCGGTCGCGGTACAAACATTAAGTAACTTACCTCAGTCCCCCCTTGATCCTCCTTCTGCCAATCCCGTCGTGGTGTCCCCTGTCGCGAGTCGCCATGAACTGGCCTTACCTCCGCCAGCTCGCTATTCCGGAGATCCCGATGGATGCCGGGGCTTTCTGTTACAATGCTCTCTAGTGTTTGAACAACAGCCATCGCGCTTCCCGACAGAACGCGCTAAGATAGCCTACGTTGTGGCGTTGCTACACGATAAAGCATTAGCCTGGGCCACACCGATTTGGGAAAAACAAACTCAGATATGTTCCTCGTACGAGCTCTTTGCTAGCGCGATGAAGAGTGCGTTCTACCACCCGTCATCAGGGGGAGTAGTTGGTCCACGCTTACTGCGGTTACGCCAAGGCAAATCAACGGTGGCACAATACTCCCTGGAATTCAGAACACTGGCCTCTGAAAGTGGGTGGGGGGCTGAGGCCCTTATGGCAGTCTACCAAGAAGGCTTATCTGAAGAGCTAAAAGACGAGTTGGCTCTCCGCGACCATACGACCGATCTACATGCGCTTATCGCCATTACTGTGCGCCTAGATAACCGGCGTCGCGAGCGTAGATGTGCCAAAAAAGACCGCGATGCCACTCTTTCTGTAGTCCACTCGCAGGTCACCGACGAGCACAAACCCATGCAGATAGGCCATGCTAGATTGTCACGTTCAGAGAGGCAGGAACGCCTCAGAGAGGGTAGATGCCTTTACTGTGGGGAAAAAGGTCATCAGCTGTCCAAATGCCCTGAACTTCAGGGAAAAGGACACGCCCGCCAGTGAGTACGGAGGTCCTGGCGGGTTCCACTTCAAAACCTCCTGACAATGGGCTACGTGTCCACGTCTCTCTGTCTTGGGGAGGGTCTGAAAAGAGACGTATGATGGCAGTTATTGATTCTGGAGCTGCCGCCAGTTTTATTGATGCGTCTTATCCTGGGGTTTCCCTGTTTACAACTCCATAACCCGGAAATAGACTGGCTGGCGCCACGGTGAGAGACTGGAGCGGTCTCTGTAAGGAGACCTGCTTACAGCCCAAGCTCAGATCTTCTGTCAGACCTCCACACGAACCTGTGGATCTCACGCAAGTCCCTGTGCATTATCACGATCTTGCTGAAGTGTTCAGTAAGGAAAAAGCAGGCTTTCTTCCCCCTCACAGAGCTTATGATATTGCCATTGACTTGCAGCCCGGGTCTAGTCCTCCTAGGGGTCGTCTCTTCTCGCTAGCCGCCACGGAACGTAAAGCTATGGAGGACTATATCAAGGAGGCTCTCGCGGCAGGTTTCATCCGTCCCTCTAACTCACCCGCTGGTGCGGGGTTTTTCTTTGTTGGAAAAAAAGATGGCGGGCTGAGGCCCTGTATTGATTATCGGGGGCTCAATAAAGTGACCATAAAAGACCGTCACCCGTTACCTCTCATGGTCACAGCATTCGAGGCCTTACAGAAGGCTACCATCTTTACCAAATTAGACCTTCGTAGCGCTTATAACTTGGTCCGTGTCAAGGAGGGGGATCAATGGAAGACCGCGTTCATCACCCCATCCGGCCACTACGAATATTTGGTGATGCCTTTTGGTTTAATGAACGCTCCTGCTGTTTTTCAGCGTTTTATTAACAAAGCTCTCAGGGAAGCCCTGGATAGGTACGCCTTCGTCTACCTGGACGATATTCTCATTTATAGTGACTCTCTGTCTGATCACATCCAGCACATACGGCGTGTTCTCCAACTCCTGCACGAAAACCACCTTTACGTGAAACTGGAGAAATCACTGTTTCACGTCCAGGAGGTGGCCTTCCTAGGCTACAGAATAGCCCCCAATGCTTTGTCCATGGATCCGTCCAAGGTACGAGCCGTTGCTCAGTGGCCTATCCCTACCTCTCTACGCCAAGTCCAGCGGTTTTTAGGGTTCGCCAACTTCTACCGTCGCTTTATAAAGGGGTTCAGCACTCTGGCAGTCCCACTCACTGAGCTCACAAAAGACTTTGGGCCCGTTCGTGTGGTCTCCCGCGGCCCAAAAGTCGTTTGACAAGCTTAAAGAGCAGTTTACCTCCAAGCCCATCCTACGCATGCCAAATCCTGACCTTCCCTTTATCGTGGAGGTCGACGCCTCCGATTACGGAGTGGGCGCCGTCCTGTCCCTGCGTTCAGGCAACCCCCAGAAGTTACATCCGTGCGCTTACTTCTTCCATCGCATGACACCCGCTGAGAGAAACTATGACGTGGGTGACAAGGAGTTACTAGCGGTCAAACTAGCCCTAGCTGAATGGAGGCATTGGCTGGAGGGGTCCAAACACCCGTTTCTGGTCTGGACCGACCACAAAAACCTGTCCTACCTCCAGCAGGCTAAACGCCTCAACCCTAGGCAGGCCAGGTGGTCGCTATTCTTTACCCGGTTCGACTTCACTCTCTCCTATCGTCCTGGCACCAAAAATGTTAAACCTGACGCATTGTCTCGCCAGTGGGAGACACCCACCAACCTGGCTGAACCCAGTACTGTCTTACCCTCTTCCCAGATTGTGGCTCCCATCCGGTGGGAGGTCGAGTCCGCAGTCAAGCGCTCGCTCGCCCGTAATCCGGGGCCTAGTGGGGTTCCTCCTGACCATTTGTACGTCCATCCGCCTATGAGGAAAAAGGTGCTGGAGTGGGGCCATGACTCCCCTTTCGCTGCTCACCCGGGGGCGCGGCGTACCCTGGAGCTCCTGCAGCGTTGCTTCTGGTGGTCTGGTATGGAGCAGGAGGTAGGGAAATACGTGTCCGCTTGTGAGACGTGCGCCCGCAACAAGACCCCCCACGCCAAGCCTTCTGGGCTGCTGCGTCCGCTTCCTATCCCTTCTAGGCCTTAGTCTCATGTGGCCCTGGACTTCGTCACTGGCCTGCCCCCCTCCCGGGGTAACACCGCGATCCTGGTTATTGTTGACCGGTTTTCTAAAATGGCTAGGTTCCTAGCCCTGCCTAAACTCCCCTCGGCTCGCGACATGGCCTCACTTTTCCTCCATAACATCGTTCGACACCACGGTTTTCCATCTGACGTTGTGTCTGATAGAGGGCCACAATTCGCTAGTCAGTTCTGGGGTGCCTTCCTGGGTTTATTGGGCGCCAAGGCCAGCCTGTCGTCAGGGTTCCACCCTCAAACTAACGGTCAGACTGAAAGAACTAACCAGGACCTGGAGCAGACCCTCCGATGCCTGGCGTCTTCTAACCCGTCCTCCTGGTCTGACCAGCTCTTATGGGTCGAGTACGCCCACAACACCTTATGGCACTCAGCCCTGGGCATGTCGCCCTTTGAATGTCTTTATGGGTACGCCCCTCCCACGTTCAATGACCAGGAGGCGGACGTGGCGGTTCACGGCGCCCGGGCCCTGGTACGGCGGTGCCGTTTGGCGTGGCATAAGGCCCGCCGGGCCCTGGTGTCCGCCTCAGCTAGGTACTGTCGCAGTGCTGATAAGCACCGTCTCCCCGCTGTCTCCTTCCGTGCCGGTCAGGGGGTCTGGTTGTCTGCCAAGGACCTACCTGTCAGGGGTGGGACCAGGAAGCTGGCCCCTCGGTATCTGGGTCCATTCAAGGTTGACAAAAAGGTTAATCCTGTTACTTACCGGTTGCGGCTCCCGCCGTCCATGAAGGTCCATCCCGTCTTTCATGTCTCACGTCTCTGGCCTGTCCTGTGTGCTTTGCCTCGTGCTCCGCCTGGTCCCCGTATGGTTGACAGCGGTCCGGCTTACACGGTCAACCGGATCATGGACGAACGTCGTGTCCGGGGTCGGGTGCAGTTCCTAGTGGACTGGCTGGGCTACGGTCCCGAGGAACGGTCATGGAACCCCGCGTCCCGCATTTTGGATCCTTCTCTTATCCGCGACTTTCGGCGCGACAGGGCTGTTGCCCTGGGCCCGCGAGGTCTCGGGCCTAGGAGGGGGGGCTCTGTCAGGGCTGGCTCAGACACGGTTCCACCTATTGCCACTAGAGGCAGTCATGACAGTCCTGGCTCGGACGCCGTCCCACCTGTTGCCACTAGGGGCAGTCGCGCCAGTCCCAACACGGTCGCGGTTCCCCCTACAGCCACTAGGGGCACTCGAGTCAGTCCCAGACTTCATCAGATCAATCAGCAGTGATTCGTTTCAGCCGTCGCTATGACTATTTAGGACGGCTTGTGAAACGAATCACTGCTGAATCGTTTTGGTATCTTGCCTTCACGTTCTCAGCTTCTCTCTTGTTCTTGAAGTCTCGTTGTTGCGTTACAGTGAAAGGTGTCTCGCCACCTCTCTCTTTTCTATTTTCCCTATTACTTATTCGAGTGTCTGTCTCCTGCGCCGCTTTCTGGCCTCCCTCAAGTTTTCCTCCTACTGTTTCTCTTCCTATCATTATTTATTATTTGGTTTTTGGTTTTACTGCGGCGTTTTGCCTGCTGCCAGTATTTTCCCCTGGCGTCCTAAGTTTCGTTTTGTCGCGTGTAGACTGTGTCCACGTTAGATTCATTTTTTGTATTATCATCCCGTGTTTTTCTACGGTGAGTTTAAGTTCTTCGCTACTAGTTATTTTTCTCAGGGTATTTCTATCATCCCGTTATATACTACGGTGAGTTTAAGTTCTGTGCGTCCAACATATGCGTTGCCCTGCTTTTGTTTTACTCCTAGAGTTCTTTGTTCCTAGTTACCAGCATTTGTGTTTGTCTGTTTAAACGGCGCTTGGGTTCGCTCGTATTTTTATTTCAACGAGGTGTGTACCTGCCGGTACACCCGTCGTTACAGCCTAGGGTATTACATGCAAAAGTGCTGAACATATTGTCATAATTTTACAGGCATAATTTTACATTTACATAATTTATCCTAACTTGATTAAATTGTTTGCAGGTGAATCTTGGCATTCAGTTACAGTAGGAAAGGGAATTTGTGCAGGTTTAGATGAACCAATGGTTTCAACCACAGGTCAGAGGTGCATCTAATTGAACCTTTACTGTAATTGGCAAACATGTATAGACACTAAACACTGCAGTATCACAAAGTCTCATAATGGAAAGACGAGGCCATGAATAGGGTGGACAGCCAAGAAGAGGCGTAAGACTGTGTGAGGCTGAGGGGACAAAACAGTGGAAGATGTAGGAGGGTCCATGTCCACAGGTTTGTCCCAGGTGAAATAAGGGCAACAATTGTGGACCATGTTTTACATGTAAGTCAAGGTCTTATGATGGCTGAAGCTGGTCGCTGGGTGCAGCCAAATATTGGAAGAACAAACTGTGTCTTCAATCGTTCAAACATTTCATAGAGAAACGTGTGTGATTCAGAAATGTGCTCTCTGCTGTAATGCTGCACATTCAATTGTATGTTTTGCATTTATGCATTCTTATACCATATATCACATCAAGACTTATACCATATATCACATCAGGACCAGCTCGTAGGGGTGGCAGGTCCCATTTTCACACCTCAACATGAGGCTGTATGTGCTCAGGTTGTTTTGAATGTGTAGAGTAAGTTTCTAATTTTGCAGTTTTTTCAGTCTGTCTGTCTTTCAATTTCAATCAGATTTGTTTTTGTCAACAATCTGCAGTGTGAACATTGAACAGTCAAACAATATTACTGTACAAATTTGATTCCAGTCCAATTTCTTGCTATAAGTCTCCCACATACGGTCATGTGTAACTTTGTGTTCTGTATAAGTTTGTATTTTGTGTGTAACGTACCGTTTCATTTGATATACCACAGAATGTGCAGCGTTCTTGAAATCAAAAGCTTAGCTAGTTTCCATCAGAATATACTTACATTTGCACTGACTGTGACTAAGTATTTTGACTGCCTTGTTCATAGGCAATGGTACACAGACTAGATATTCTGATGGCACTGACAAATTGATTGACCTAAATATTTGCTTACAAAGATTTTGAGTGAAGTATGTGATTTTGTGGGTATTTCATAGCGTTTTGCTGTTTGCACTAACTGTTTTGAGAAATGCACTTGTTGTGATGCCAATGTAAACCATGATGTGAGAAATGTACCAAATCGGCTGAGAAGAACTGTAACACATCAGCTCTGCTCAGGCAACATCAGTAGATGTATCGACACGTCACCAAGAGTAGGATTAAAACACTCCCTAATCAAAAGCATCAGATGATCAAAGAGGTTTGAGTCCTACTGAGGGCAGGAGATGTAAAGTCTAGAGACCAGGAAGCCTTACAGACATGTGGTGTGGTATACAGACATGTGGTGTGGTAAACAGACATGTGGTGTGGTATACAGACATGCGGTGTGGTATACAGACATGTGTGTGGTATACAGACATGTGGTGTGGTATACAAACATGCGGTGTGGTATACAGACATGCGGTGTGGTATACAGACATGTGTGTGGTATACAGACATGTGTGTGGTATACAGACATGTGGTGTGGTAAACAGACATGCGGTGTGGTATACAGACATGCGGTGTGGTATACAGACATGTGGTGTGGTATACAGACATGCGGTGTGGTATACAGACATGCGGTGTGGTATACAGACATGTGGTGTGGTATACAGACGTGGTGTGGTATACAGACATGTGGTGTGGTATACAGACATGTGGTGTGGTGTACAGACATGCGGTGTGGTATACAGACATGTGCTACTACAGATCAACTCACAGACACCAGTTACTACAGATCAACATTCACATTAATTGCAGATAACACTGTGAGTCATGTCAGACCATCAGTAAGTTATTACAGACCAGCTCAGTCACACAAACACACAAACACAGTCACAGATCTGAAAATATTGTTGAAAAAACAGACTAAAAAGCTGATTAAAGGTTTTACAGAAATACGTTCTGCAGACATAAATTCCTAAATAACGCACGTGTGGAAGTCCACGTCATTTTCACTATTACCTTCTTCACTGCTCTGTGGAGTAATTAGAGGAATCGGCCTGTCTGTCTGTCTGTCTGTCTGTCTGCCTATCTGTCTGTCTGCCTGTCTGTCTGTCTGTCTGCCTGCCTATCTGTCTGTCTGCCTGTCTGTCTGCCTGTCTGTCTGCCTGTCTGCCTGTCTGCCTGTCTGCCTGTCTGCCTGTCTGCCTGTCTGGGTCTGTGTCAGGGTGGAGCTTACAGTGTCTGGGCAACATCCCCATGAACAGACACAGGGCTAAACAGATATAGAAACACAGACACCCATGTGCAAACAGATCCAAACTCTCCTACAATCATCCCATACACATCCAACACAGTCTGGCTCCACAGCGGAGACGAGACCAGGAGTCTCACCACAGGGGTGTGTAGACGCAGAACAGCAGGCGTCCAATCACAATCCCATCCTGGATGTTACACACAGCAGACACTGCAGAAACTCATTATTAACCTCTGGCTCTCTATTACATCCCTCACTCTCATAACAAGACACCTGTCACCTGTCACCTTTCACCTTTCACCTTATAATCACCCAGAGACACCCTCCACTTCCCTAACTAAATTACAAAACAAAACAGGATCATATGGTGCATCACCAGAATGGTGTCAGTTCATTTATTGGGAACATATAAACCTGAGTCTGTCCTCTGTGGACCTGTGATGCAGCACAAGCTCCTGATTGGTCCAGCTGAAGTATGTCACTTAGACCACTTCTTGCTGTTCCTCATAAGCAATCAAAATGCAGCCCACTGTGGTGCAGAACGGACCTCTTGTGGCCCATGACATCACTCTAATCCTCCCTCACCAGTTACACCCAGTTCTTTAAGTCAGTGAGTTTACAGAGAGAGAGCCACATTTTACAGCCATGAAAAGGTATTTCAGTGAACAAAACATCAAATATTATGGGCTTTGCCCATAAGAGGGTTTGGTATGTTGGTATATGCAGACTGATGTCAAGGACAAGAACAAGAACAGCTCTTATGAGAGAAACCTTAACAGCCCAGAAGCCAGATGAGGACTCTCCGAGAGTGATCACGTCAGAGGAGTTTACCTTCCTCAGGCCCGCAGGCTACTAGCTGAGGGAGGACAGGAGAGAAGACACCACTGGAGCGAGAAGAGGAAGATCAATGCAAATGGGCAAGAAAAGAGTGAGTGAGAAGATAGAGAGGATAGAGAGAAGAAAGATGGATAAAGTCAGGAAAGGAAAGCAGAGTGAGAGAAGTAGAGGGAGAGGGAGAGAGAGAGAGATTGAGATAGAGGGAGAGAAAGAGCGAGAGAGAGAGGGAGAGGAAGAGAGCGAGAGAGGGGAGAGAGAGATAGAGAGGGAGAGGGAGAGAGCGAGAGAGAGGGGGAGAGGAAGAGATCGAGAGAGGGGAGAGAGAGAGAGGGGAGAGAGAGAGAGAGAGGGGGAGAGGAAGAGATCGAGAGAGAGGGGAGAGAGAGAGAGGGGGACAGAGATAGAGAGGGAGAGAGAAAGGGAGAGAGAGGGAGCGGGAGAGAAAGGGAGAGAGAGGGAGAGAGAGAGAGAGGGGAGAGAGAGAGAGAGGGAGAGGGAGAGAAAAGGGACAGGCAGAGTGAAAAGAGAAAACCTTTATCTCCTCTGAAACAGTATGTCGCCTAAAAGTAAATGAGTGCGTGTGTGTGTGTGTGTGTGTGTGTGTGCGCGCGTGTGTATGTGCATCTGTGTGTGCGCATGTGTGTGTGCGTGTGTGTGAGCGATTGGTGTGGAAAAGGTAATTCTTTGCCTGTTTACACCTGCAGGTGATAATGTGACACCTTCTCAGCTGAAGTGGTGGATGGAGAGAGCAGTGGAGGGGAGAAGGAGAAATGAGAGAGAGAAGAGAGGGATGGATAGAGGAACTGTGGAAGAGAGGGGAGAAAGATGGAGAAAGGTAGTGTGGAAGAGGTAGAGGTGGAGAGAGGGATCGAGTGAGAGAGAGAAGGGGGGTGTGTGTCCCTGGTGTGTTGACAGGAACATAGAGGTGTTGTGTGAAGTAGAAAAATACCCAGAAGGCCACAGGTAATGAGAGCAGCATGGTGTGTGGTTGGCAGGACCAGTGTCCTCTCTGCACTCCTGTGGCCAAACACAGCGTTTCTACATCACTGTAGCATTTCTACAGCCCCCAGAAGCCTCAGCACACACACACACACACTCAGCACACACACAAACACACACACACACTCAGCACACACACACACTCAGCACACACACACACACTCAGCACACACACACACACACACACACACACACACACACACACTCAGCACACACACACACTCAGCACACACACACTCAGCACACACACACACACACACACACACACACACTCAGCACACACACACACTCAGCACACACACACAACACACACACACACACACACGTTCCCTCTCCGGTCACGCTAATTATGTGTTAAACACTGCACTCCCAGAACTGCCTGGCAGTCTCAGCTGCTACCAACACCCTTTAATCCAGACGTCTGAGGGGCTGTTAATGGCAGTGTTTCTTTAACCGCTGCAGAGATGTGGAGGTGATGGACATAATGCAGCTTAGAGTGCTGGTGCATGGAGCTCACCTGCGGCTGGAGAGCAGACTGCTCCACCTATGCCCTTCCATCATGGGTGGATGATGTTGGAGTGAAATTGAAAGCGTGTGTGCTCTCTGTGGGAAGAGCTCAGATCTGGCAAACTTATCACCACGGGAACCGGCAACTGAAGGAGTCGGGGGGGCACAGTGGCTTCCCTGTGCATGCTGGGTAGTGACCCGTGACAGGCCACCCATATCGATTTAAAACGCGAGGGGAGAGATAGACCCATAATTCATCTCTCCTGCTTTTCCTCTTCACTTTATGCTTCCTCTATCCTCCCCCTCTCCCTCACTCTCTCCCTCACTCTCTCCCTCACTCTCTCCCTCCCTCCCTCCTCCATCCCTCTGTCTCTCTCCCTCTCTCTCTGTCTCTCTATCCGTCTGTCTCTCTCTCCCTCTCTCTCTGTCTCTCTATCCCTCCATCCCTCTGTCTCTCTCTCCCTCCCTCCCTCCCTCTCTCCCTCCTCCATCCCTCTGTCTCTCTCTCACTCTCTCTCAGTCTCTTCTTTTCTTTTCTAGCAGTTCCACACATGAATGCATTCATTTCAGATGAAGAATTATGGGGGCTATTTTGGATGCATCCTAGTGGAAATGTTCAGTCATCACTGGGAGGGGGAGAATGGCCTGGCTGAAGTGTGTTGGGGTGTGTGACCTCCTGTGTACGGGGAGACAGTGGCTGAGACGCAGACATTACTGCAGTCCTGTTAGAAGACCCAGCCAGACGGACCCAGCCAAACGGACCCAGCCAAACGGACCCAGTCAGACGGACCCAGCCAGACGGACCCTGAGCCCAGATGAGCTGTAGCTGAGGGTAGATTGAGGTCTGGGGCGTCGACCAAGGCACATGCCCTACCAGAAAGGATGAGAAAGAGGGAGAGGGAGAGAAGAGGAGAAAGAGAGACAGAGAGAGAGAGAGGAAGAAGGAGAGAAGAAGATAGAGAGAGACAGAGAGAGGGAGAAGGAGAAAGGTGAGAGAGAAAGAGAGAGAGGGAATGTGGAGGAAATAAGATTAGCAGTAAGTGCCCCCCTCGGTCCTGCCCCCGAGCCCTTTCTCCTACCCTCCTCTCACAAAGCCACGCCCCCACTGCCCTCCTCTCACAAAGGCACGCCCCAATTACTCTCCTCTGCTTAACCCACACCTGCACTGTTCACAGTCATACCTCCCTCTCCTCACATCGACATCACATCACATGTGGACACATCACTATCACACCATCACATCACCATCACATGTGGACACATCACTATCACACCATCACATCACCATCACATGTGGACACATCACTATCACACCATCACATCACCATCACATGTGGACACATCACTATCACACCATCACATCACCATCACATGTGGACACATCACTATCACACCATCACATCACTATCACTTCACCATCACATCACCATCACATCGCCATTATATGTGGACACCTCATTATCACACCATCATCACATCATCATCACATCGCCATTATATGTAGACACCTCATTATCACACCATCATCACATCACCATCACATTGCCATTATATGTGGACACCTCATTATCACACCACCATCACATCACCATCACATCACCATCACATGTGGAAACCTCATTATCACACCATCATCACATCACCATCACATCGCCATTATATGTGGACACCTCATTATCACACCACCATCACATGTGGACACATCACTATCACACCATCATCACATCACCATCACATCACCATTATATGTGGACACCTCACAATCACATCACCATCCCTGGACATCCCTTTTGTTTAGTCTTTTGCATGCTTAACATTATTTGTCGTACAACTTGGATTCTTCCTAAGCACACAGGACTCAGCGATGTGTAACTCCACATTTGAACCAGAATGACTTTCAATCACAGTTGTATGTCAGAGTCACCTGACCAATGACGAAGGGTCACCTGATCAGTGATGAAGGGTCACCTGACCAGTGATGCCAGCCCTCCCACTTGGTTCCCAACACTCCTGGTCCCTAACACTCCTGGTCCCCAACAATCCTTGTTCCCAACAATCCTGGTCCCCAAAATTCTGGTCCCTAACACTCCTGGTCCCTAACACTCCTGGTCCCCAACACGCCTGGACCCCAACACGCCTGGACCCCAACACGCCTGGACCCCAACACGCCTGGACCCCAACACTCCTGGACCCCAACACTCCTGGTTCCCAACAATCCTGGTCGCCAACATTCTGGTCCCTATCACTCCTGGTCCCCAACACTTCTGGACCCCAACATTCTGGTCCCCAACACTCCTGGTCCCCAACACTCCTGGTCCCTAACACTCTTGGTCCCCAACACTCTTGGTCCCCAACACTCTTGGTCCCCAACAATCCTGGTCCCCAACACTCTTGGTCCCCAACACTCTTGGTTCCCAACACTCTTGGTTCCCAACACTCTTGGTTCCCAACACTCCTGGTCCCCAACACTCTTGGTCCCCAACACTCCTGGTTCCCAACACTCCTGGTTCCCAACACTCCTGTGCCTTCTTCAGCCTCCTTACACAGGAGAGGATATTCCTTTTACTCCTAACTGTCAGGAAGATGAGTAATGAAACACAAATGGATATTAATCCATTTTTATTAACAGGTAGAAAATGGATATTAAATTTAGCCACTGTGTGACAAGTGGTCTTTTGGATTATATTTGTTTTTAAATCAACAAGATCATGACAGACCAAGAAGTTGTTTTTACTAGCTGTGACATTCCCAAAAAAAGAATACCACCAAATTGTGTAAACACTGTTTAGAGAAACCAACACCAAACTGTTTAGAGAGAACATCACTAAACTGCGCAAACACCACCAAACTGTCTAAACTGTCTCTAAACAGATGATCGTATGGAGTCCTACTCGTGTTTATAGTAAGGAAAAAAAATGAAAGAATTGTGTGATAATTAAACTGCTTTGCGATGATAACGGAGTGATTCCCACCCCAGCCCCCGGGGACACTCTAACGCAGCAGACTTACATGTTTCCCTTCTCAAAACATCTAATTCAGCTCATCAGCTAATTAGCAAGCTGTGAGTCTGCTAAATAGTGTCTGTCAGAATAGGGACAACAGAAACATGTGCACCACGCCACACCTGAACGTCTCAGTACTGAACAATTGGTCATATAGCCAATGACCTTCCCCAAAGAGAGGTTATTAAAATAATCAATCACACCTGCTCACCTGCACAGACCACACATCTGCTCACCTGCACAGACCACACCCCAGATCACACCCCTGCTCACCTGCACAGACCACACCCCTGCACAGACCACACCCCTGCTCACCTGCACAGACCACACCCATGCACAGACCACACCCCTGCCTTGGTCACTCTGTAGCCTGTAACCACTGTCATCACTGTTAAATTCAACTCAACTGTCATGTTGATTAAGCATTAAACAGCACGTCTCTCTCACACATAGCACGTCCCTCTCACACATAGCACGTCTCTCTCACACAGTACGTCTCTCTCACACAACACGTCTCTCTCACACAACACGTCTCTCTCACACAGCACGTCTCTCTCACAACACGTCTCTCTCACACAGCACGTCTCTCTCACACAACACGTCTCTCTCACACAACACGTCTCTCTCACACAACACGTCTCTCTCACACAACACGTCTCTCTCACACAACACGTCTCTCTCACACAACACGTCTCTCTCACACAGCACGTCTCTCTCACACAGCACGTCTCTCTCACACAGCACGTCTCTCTCACACAGCACGTCTCTCTCACACAACACGTCTCTCTCACACAACACGTCTCTCTCACACAACACGTCTCTCTCACACAACACGTCTCTCTCACACAGCACGTCTCTCTCACACAGCACATCTCTCTCACACAACACGTCTCTCTCACACAGCACGTCTCTCTCACACAGCACGTCTCTGTCTTACTGCTTAAAGGAGCTTTTTACTCTCTTCTCACTCTAGTGGCAAATATTAGTGGCTTATTTTAAATAAAATTGCTGAGAAAAATAAATGAAAATTAAAAAAAAAGATCTACAAGCTTCTTTTACAAGAAGAAAAACAGTTCATGCGTAATTAAAAAAGCGGCGCTGAGCTGCTAATCGCTAATCCTGCTTCTTGTCCTTTGGAAAAGAAAATATATTAATTATATTCAAAGAGGAACTACAGAAGCAGAAAGGAGCTTTGAACACAGAGGGACCAAAATGTCACTCGCCTGCTTTGAAGTGCAGGGGGTCTGGCTTGGACTCCCCTCTTCCATCTCACCTCTCTCTCCCTCCCTCTCTCCCTCTCTCTCTGTCCCTCCCTCCCGCCCTCTCTCTCCTCTCTCTCCCTCTCTCTCCCTCCCTCCCGCCCTCTCTCTCCTCCCTACCTCCCTCTCTCTCTCTCCCCCCTCCTCTCTCTCTCTCTCTCTCTCTCCCTCTCTCTCCCTATCTCCCTCCCTACCTCCCTCTCTCTCTCCTCTCTCCCCCTCCTCTCTCTCTCTCCCTCTCTCTCTCTCCCTCCCTATCTCTCTCTCTCTCTCTCTCCCTCTCTCTCTCTCTCTCTCTCCCCCTCCCTCTCTCTCTCTCTCTCTCCCTTTGTCCTTTCTTCAGAAGCCCAGCAACAGACACATTTCATTCTGGACACGCAACTATATGCCATTATGGACAGACAAAACACTCTCATACACTCACAAGTGCTCATAGAAATACACAAACACACACTCACACATACGCACGCCCATGCACACACACACACACACACACACACATTCTATATCGTGGATCAATAATGGAGTATTATTCACGGTTATATAGCTGCACTAACATGTTAGGATCACATCTTGACAATGTCCCATCAGCCGAGGACATTTCACTCCCGTAAAATCAGCAGAAAGTGAAAGGCTGTAACCAGACACTGCAGTACGGCCCACGCTGGTGTTTACCCGAGGACATCGTGATTTTATTAATGTTGAGTGTCTGTGTTTGTAGTACAGAGACAGCACGTCCTGGACAGGGTCCTTCCTGGACAGGGTCCTTCCTGGACAGACAGGGTCCTTCCTGGACAGGGTCCTTCCTGGACAGACAGGGTCCTTCCTGGACAGGGTCCTTCCTGGACAGACAGGGTCCTACTGCTGATTCCACAACAATCACAGCAAAGCCAAAGAAATTTAAAAGATTTAAAGAGATATCAAGAGATTTAAAGAAAACTAAGTCCTCCTGTCATAATGGCATCTCCCCCACAGGGGGCAGCACTCTGAGACCAAGTTAGGAAGCCAGGAAGGGATAAATTACTCTTTCAGTGTATAATAACTGACATATTAAATGACAATAATAAGTCTCCAGGCCTCTGCATTTTTCTAGACCCCCCTACCCCCAAACACACACACACACAACCCCCCAACCCTGATGCCATCTCAGCCTGTGCAATTTCAATCAGTGCCTGGCCCAAAATAGACCAATCAGTGCCTGGCCTCAAATAGACCAATCAGTGCCTGGCCCCAAACAGACCAATCAGAGCAAGGCTGGTCGGCAGCTCTCCTCTGTGTACCTTTAGCTCAGCACAGGAGGGCAGAGGCAGAGTGTGTGATTCAGCAGAGGACAGGGAGGATGAGGAGGAAGAGAAGGAACTAACACACACACACACACACATACACACACACACGCAGGCACTGTGTTGTCAGCCTGGCCTGGACTTGACAGAGTACTGAACAACCCAAAAAAACACCAGCAGTGATGTAGAACTGGAGAACAGTTCAGTAGACCAGTACAACAGCAGTGATGTAGAACTGGAGAACAGTTCAGTAGACCAGTACAACAGCAGTGATGTAGAACAGAACAGTTCAGTAGACCAGTACAACAGCAGTGATGTAGAAGAACAGTTGTACAACAGCAGTGATGTAGAACTGCAGAACAGTTCAGTAGACCAGTACAACAGCAGTGATGTAGAACTGCAGAACAGTTCAGTAGACCAGTACAACAGCAGTGATGTAGAACTGGAGAACAGTTCAGTAGACCAGTACAACAGCAGTGATGTAGAACTGCAGAACAGTTCAGTAGACCAGTACAGCATGCAGTGGAGAACAGTGTAGAACTGTAGAGAACAGTTCAGTAGACCAGTACAACAGCAGTGATGTAGAACTGGAGAACAGTTCAGTAGACCAGTACAACAGCAGTGATGTAGAACTGGAGAACAGTTCAGAGACAGTGCAGTGATGTAGAACAGTTCAGTAGACCAGTACAACAGCAGTGATGTAGAAGAACAGTTGGAGTACAACAGCAGTTGTAGTGGAGAAAGTTCAGTAGACCAGTACAACAGCAGTGATGAACTGGAGAACAGTTCAGTAGACCAGTACAAATGTAGAACTGCAGAACAGTTCAGTAGACCAGTACAACAGCAGTGATGTAGAAACAGTTCAGTTCAGTAGACCAGTACAACAGACCAGTACAACAGCAGTGATGTAGAACTGGAGAACAGTTCAGTAGACCAGTACAACAGCAGTGATGTAGAACTGCAGAACAGTTCAGTAGACCAGTACAACAGCAGTGATGTAGAACTGGAGAACAGTTCAGTAGACCAGTACAACAGCAGTGATGTAGAACTGCAGAACAGTTCAGTAGACCAGTACAACAGCAGTGATGTAGAACTGGAGAACAGTTCAGTAGACCAGTACAACAGCAGTGATGTAGAACTGAGAACAACAGTTCAGTGATGTAGAACTGGAGAACAGTAGACCAGTACAACAGCAGTGATGTAGAACTGGAGAACAGTTCAGTAGACCAGTACAACAGCAGTGATGTAGAACTGGAGAACAGTTCAGTAGACCAGTACAACAGCAGTGATGTAGAACTGGAGAACAGTTCAGTAGACCAGTACAACAGCAGTGATGTAGAACTGGAGAACAGTTCAGTAGACCAGTACAACAGCAGTGATGTAGAACTGGAACAGTAGTTCAGGAGAACCAATGTAGCTGTAATGTAATTTGTACATATCTTCAGATTAATAACAGCCATGTTTATTATGTTTTTGAATTGTTCTTTGTCACTTAAAAATGATTTCTGGTAGAAAAATTATAAAAACAGATTATAATTCAGCATAAAAAGTATTAGAAGTTTCATCTATGTTAATTTGTATGACAAAAAAGCCTAAAATGTCATTACTCTGTGTTATTAAATGTCATTACTCAGTGTTATTAAATGTCATTACTCAGTGTTATTAAATGTCATTACTGAGTTACTGCTGGTTATTAAGAGGGCTTTAATTGATTAGCATTCAGCATGTGATGATGTTAAGATGTTTATTAGTGTTTAGTGTGACACAGTGACATCAAGACACTAAAATATTTAATAATGATGTCACTGCAGTCACAATCTAATGGCCATAGAAGACATTATACTGACATAATGATACACACATACCTAACCATTTGTTCAACATACACACACACACACACACACACTATACCAGAGCAGCAGCATGCAGGTGAACACAAGCCCTCCAAGGGGCTGAAGAGTGTGTCTAATTACAGCAGGCATTCTCCCTGGGGCATGAAGGAGTGAAGGTCAACTGTGTCTGTGTGGGAGACGCATGCTAATGTCCTCACCAGAGACAGGAGGAGAGTCCCTATACCACTCTCCTCCAATTACAGAGAGGGAGAGAGAGAGTGAGAGAGAAGAAACGAGGAGAGGGAGAGAAAGAGAGAAGAAAGAGAGAGGGAGAGAGAGAGAAGATACAAGGAGAGAAAGAAGAAAGAGGAGAGAGAGAGCGAGAAGAAAGGGGGAGTGAGAGAGCGAGACAGGAAAGGAGGAGAGAGAGAGGGAGAGAGAGAGCGAGAGAGGGAATATAGGCATAATATAAGAAATCTCTCTCTCTCTCTCTCTCTCTCTCTCTCTCTCTCTCTCTCTCTCTCTCTCTCTCTCTCTCTCTCTCTCTCTCTCTCTCTCTCTCTCTCTCTCTCTCTCTCTCTCTCTGTCTCTCTCTCTCTCTCTCTCTCTCTCTCTCTCTCTCTCTCTCAATTCAATTCAATTCAATTCAATGGTGCTTTATTGGCATGACAAATATGTACATTTGTATTGCCAAAGCATAGGATACATACAATGGTAAGATATAATAAACATAGTAAAGTAGAATAAAAAATCAAGTAAAATAATGACTGTTATTACAATTACATTACCCACCACTGCTTCCATAATTGATATCTATAATAATATTTATGATAATAATAGTAGTAAGAGTATTAATAGTAATCATAATAATAACATTAGTATAATAATAATAGTAGGGGTAAAGATCAGAGCAACAACAACAATTAGAGCAACAACAATTAGAGCAACAACAATAATGTAATTAATGACAATAACAACAATAACAATAACCAACAACGATTTTTAGAAAAACTGGTATCTAGCATTTTCACCCACTGTCCCTCAAAGTGTGACAGGAGTGAACATACAGCCCTGCTAGGGTGCTGATCTCTCCATGTTCACCAAGAACATACGGCAGCTTCTCTTTTTTCAGGGAGACTTTGGAATTCAGGGAATATTTTACTAATTTTGCTATAGAATCTAGATCTAATATGGTTGTATTTGGTGCATTCAGTCAGGAAGTGCAGCTCTGTCTCGACCTTATTGTCCTGGCACTGCTGGCAGAGTCTCTGCTCTTTGGGAAGCCAACACTGTTGGTGTCTGCCCGTTTCTATGGCCAGGTGATGGGCGCTGAGTCTGTACTTCGTCAGTGTGGACCTCAGTTTTGGATCAGTCAGCGTGCTTAGGTATTCTGCCATGCTGTACTGTCGATTTAGGGCCAAATAACATTCCATTTTACTTTGTGCTTTTGATTGAGTGTCCCAGTAAGTTGAATAATTTTGTTTGAGTTGTTTTGTGATTTGGGTGGTTCTGATTGGTTTTGTTGTTATTGCACTCTGGTCCTGGGAGTAACAATGGGTAAGTGTACTGTTAGTGTGTGTTAGTGTAGTGTCAGTATGTGTTAGTGCTGAACTGTGTGTCAGGACCAGCTGAGTGAGGGGACTGTTTCCTTTGCTCAACTCTTGGTACTGCAGGGCTTTAGAATGATATGAGAGGGGGTCGCTGTGTTGTAGATGTGACCAGAATTTGATTGCCCTTTTTTGTATATTTATTAGTAAAGGATATCTGCCTAATTCTGCCCTGCATGCATTGTTAGTGGTGCCCCTGTGCACTTTTAGAATAGTTTTACAGAACTCTGCATGCAGGGTCTCAATTGGATGTTTATCCCATTTGCTGAGATCCTGATTGGTGAGCGGCCCCCACACCTCACAGCCATACAGGGCAATTGGTTCAATTACAGATTCGAATATCTTGAGCCAAATTTTGATTGGAATTTCTACCGGTATATGTTGTTTTATGGCATAAAAAGCCCTGCGTGCTTTTCCTCTTAGTTCATTCACTGCCAAGTTAAAATGTCCAGAAGAACTTATTTTAATCCCTAAATAATTGTAATTGTTTGAGTATTCAATATTGTTGATACCTAAAGTGAATGCATGATTTGATCCCTGAGATCTGGATCCTTTCTGGAATATCATGACATTAGTCTTTTTTTTGGTTCACTGCCAGGGCCCAGTTCTGGCAGTACTGCTCCAGCAGGTCCAGGTTCTGCTGGAGACCATTTGCAGTTGGGGACAGCAGAACTAGGTCGTCTGCGTAGAGCAGGAATTTAATTTCCGAGTCATGCAGAGTGAGTCCAGGAGCTGCCGATTCTTCTAGTATTTTGGCCAATTCATTAATATATATATTAAAAAGTGTTGGGCTTAGACAGCAGCCCTGTCTCACTCCACGATCCTGAGAGATGAAATTTGTTTGTTTATGGCCAATTTTTATTCCGCACCTATTTCCTGTGTACATTGACTTTATGAGATCATATGTTTTACCCCTATACCACTTTCTATAATTTTGTAAAATAAACCTTGGTGCCAGATTGAATCGAAAGCCTTTTTAAAGTCTATAAAGCATGCAAAAACTTTACTTTTATTTTGGATCACGTATTTATCAATTAGTGTGTGTAGGGTATAGATATGATCTGTTGTGCGGTAATTTGGAAGGAATCCAATTTGACTTCTACTCAGGACATTGTGTTTAGTAAGGAAGTTTAGAAATCTAGAATTTAGAATGCTACACATTAACTTCCCCAGATTACTGTTTACACAGATGCCTCTGTAATTGTTGGGGTCGAATTTATCTCCGGATTTAAAGATAGGAGTTATTAATCCTTGATTCCAGATTTCTGGGAAGAAACCTACACTCAGAACCAGGTTAAACACTTTCAAAATAGCCAAATGAAATTTAGAACTTGAGAATTTGATCATTTCATTCAGTACACCATCAGGCCCACATGCTTTCTTTTAGTTTTAGTTTGTTAACTTTCTCCTTAAGTTCCTGTTCGGTAATTGAGAGGTCTAACGGGTTTTGATAGTCTTTAATAGCCGATTCAAGCTCCTCCAGTTTTGCGTTTATGTGGTTTTGTTGAGCATTTCCACTGGGTTCTACTCTCTGGAAGAGAGTTTGGAAATGTGTTGTCCAAATGTCTCCATTTTTTATTATTAGTTCTTCAGGGTCTCTCTTTCTTTTAAGCTTATTCCAATTGTCCCAAAATTGGTTTGTTTTGATCGACTCCTCGATTAGTGAAAGTTGCTTGAGAGTGTACTGAGCCTTTTGGTTCTGAGTGTACGTTTATATTCCTTTAATGTCTCACAGTAGAGAAGGCGTATGTTGGTGTTATTTGGATCTCTGTGTTTTTGATTTGATAATTTCCTAAGTTCCTTTCGTATTAATTGACAGTCTTTATCAAACCAATTGTCTTCTTTTTTAGGTTTGGGTTTGAATGTACCCTTCAGTCCTAATTGGGCTTGTGCAGCTGTCCTTTGGAAGATCATATTTAAATTTGTTACTGCCAGATTGACTCCTTCTTTGCTGTGGGCATATGTGGTGTCCAGAAAGGTGTCTAAGAGTGTTTGGATTTTGGCCGTACTGATTGCTTTCTGGAACTCATCTGAGCTGTTTTGGGCCCATCTGTATGGTCTCCTGATGTTGTACAGCTTATTGGGCTGTGTGAGTGCAGTGTTATTCTCTGTCCTTTTAATGAACACAGTGATTTGGCTGTGATCAGATAGAGGAGTTAGTGGTTTTACAGTGAATGCACTGAGAGAGAAAGGGTCTAAATCTGTTATGACATAATCGACTGTGCTATTCCCAAGAGGTGAGCAAAATGTGTATCTTCCTAAGGAGTCCCCTCGTGTCCTACCATTGACGATGTACAGACCCAGGCTTTGACAGAGCTGCAGAAGTTCTTTTCCATTTTTGTTGGTGATATTATCATGGTTGTTTCTGTGGGGACAAAAATCATTATTATTAATACAGGATAATTTATTAGGGGTCTGATCTTTTTCCTGTGGGGATGAAGTCGGGTTGTGTGCCTGTTCTAGCATTCAGGTCCCCCGCAGATGAGCACATGTCCCTGGGCCTGGAAATGGCTCACCTGCTTTTCTAACTCTGGAAACATGTCTTCAGAGTAGTATGGGGACTCTGAGGGAGGGATGTAAATGGCGCAGAGGAATATGTCTTTTGTGAACAGACTATGGTGCCTTTGACTTTGAGCCAAATATGGTATTTCCCTTTTTTAATAATGTCTATAAATGTGTGTAAATTTGATTTGTACCAGATTATTAATCCCCTGAGCATCTGCCTTGGCGTGTTGAACTCATCTTTTGTGATGGTACTGTAACTTCTCTATATTCTGTGGGACAGTGGGTGACCATGTCAGCCCTACACCATGTTTCCTGTAGGATTATGATGTCAAGGTCTTTGATACAACATTTAAAGTCATTGTTTAAAGATTTTAGACCAAAGACTGATGATCTGAGGCCTTGAATGTTCCATAGACTTACTGTGAGAGATGCCATGTTATATTTAATTAAAACGAGATAGACCGTAAAAAACAATTAATATCTGAAGGGTGTGTATATTTATTTATTTGTATCTGGTGTGGTTATTTGTGTCTTTGGAGGCTAATATGAGGCAGTGCAGTTTTACATTGTGAGTCTTGTGCAGATGTACTGCAGTAACTGTTTGATCTCACCCATCTCTTGGCTGGAGTGGGTCCCTCTGACAGCATCTGCATAGCTGTATTGCTGCAGGTGGCTCTGCTGCAGGGGCACGGGGGCTCCTGGACCTCTGCTGTGTGGCTGTTTGTGCTGGTAAGCTGGTGTGGCTCTGGGGTGATGGGGTGTGGCTCTGGGGTGATGGGGTGTGGCTCTGGGGTGACGGGGTGTGGCTCTGGGGGTGTAGATTGGAATGTAGAGCTAGTTGATGGGTTCTGCTGAGGTGGTAGGGGCAGGTGGTGTGGTGGCTGTCCTGGCATGGCTCTGTGCTGTCGTGCAGGTGGGTTCTGCTGAGGTGGTAGGGGTAGGTGGTGTGGTGGTTGTCCTGGCATGGTTCTGTGCTGTCGTGCAGGTGGGTTCTGCTGAGGTGGTAGGGGCAGGTGGTGTGGTGGTTGTCCTGGCATGGCTCTGTGCTGTCGTGCAGGTGGGTTCTGCTGAGGTGGTAGGGGCAGGTGGTGTGGTGGCTGTCCTGGCATGGCTCTGTGCTGTCGTGCAGGTGGGTTCTGCTGAGGTGGTAGGGGTAGGTGGTGTGGTGGTTGTCCTGGCATGGTTCTGCGCTGGCGTTGGTATCCAGGTGTGAGTGTTTGATTATGTGATGGTCTCTGTGAAGTTGGATGTTCATCTCTGTGCTTGGTAGTTGTTTGCACATGTCGACCCAGTGCTACACTCTTTAGTGTTTTGGCAAACTCTTTGACCACGTGTTTGTGCAAGTGCACGTGATCATATAGATGGTGCGGGGTGATGGTGGGGTGGTGCGCTAGATGCACATTAGGGATGAAGGCACATCCTCTCGAGATCTCTGTGTTCACCCTCTGGATGGTGGCTGGGTGGAAGTCTTTACGGGGAAGAAGGGTGGAGATTATGATCTTGGCATTGGGGAAAGTTTCTGCAGCCCTCACTGCTACTCTGCAGACCAGACCTCCGACCCTCTCCTGCTCTGCTCTAAGATCATTCGTACCTGTGTGAATGATAATACATGCAGGCTTGCCAAGGAGGTTTTCTGAGAGAATGTGGTGGGCATTCTTTGTTTTTGGGCACCATATTTTAGATATTTTCTGGCCAGGGAAAAGCTTCTCCTCTTGTAAGAACTTTCCATTTGAATCAATGAGGATAGCTACTTCTGTGTCTCTTTGTGATGCCACTGGCTTGGTCTCTGTTTGCTCCTTGTGATCTTTGATTGTGGTGGAGAGCAGTTGGGTGCTTGGTGGTTCCTGGATGTTAGAAGCAATCTCTCTAGCTCTTTGAGGGGAGGGTGTGGTACTAGGGGAAGGCTCTCTGTCGCTTTGAGGGGAGGGTGTGGTACTAGGGGAAGGCTCTCTGTCGCTTTGAGGGGAGGGTGTGGTACTAGGGGAAGGCTCTCTGTCGCTTTTGAGGGGGGTACTGGGGGGTGTGGTACTAGGGGGGTGTGGCTCTTCGGCGCTTGGGGGGGGGTGTAGTACTAGGGGCAGGCTCTCTGGTACTCTGAGGGCGAGGTGTAGTGCTCAAAGCAGGCTTTCTGGGGTTGGTAGTGGGCTTTGCTGGGCTGGGTGAGGATGGGTCATGCTCAATGTTGGCAGTGTTTGGGAGGCCTGAGTGAGTCTGCAGCTGGGATATAAGAGCTTCTATGATGGCGTCTTGTTTGTGTTTCTCCTGCCTGAGTTCTGACAGTTGTTGTTGTAGTTCCTGTGTCAGTTGTGTTAGCTCTTGGTTTGCACAGTCCCTGTACTGTGCTAGCTCCTGTCTCAGCTTCTCTCTGTCCTCCATCAGGTTGTCTATATCTCCTCTCATCTCCTGCATTGTCACCTTCAGGTGCTGTTTGGTCTGGTTAAGCTGGTCTCTGAGGGCTTCAGTGTTAGTGCTGGTGGAGGTGTGGTTCTGCATGTGTTCCTTCAAACCCACCAGCTCCACTTCTAGCAGGGATAGGCTTTCTCTGAGCTGGGCCACAGTGTTGCTGAGGCTTGGGCTCACAGTAGGGTGGGTGTGGGATGAGGAGGCTGTGTCTACCTTATGGGGGAGGGAGGCTGCTTGCTCTGGTCTGAGGGAGTTAGTGGGGAGGGCCGGGCTGACGGCTGGAGCTCTCTCACTCTCACACTGGGCTTTGAGGGATGTGAAGACTTCTTCAAATTGTATTAGTGCTGGCTCGCGTCCTTGTATCATGACAGTACCATTTTGGTACAAGTTTATTGTTAGAAATCTATTTTCAGGAACTTTTTCACAGTCTTCAAATAAATAGATTTGCCTTCCCTTACAAATACCACGCTTTGTAAAGTGTTTGTAGTGTGAGCAAATAGCAGAATGCCACAAGTCTATGTTTTTAGTGTAGAACAGCCGGTTAGTGACTGTATTCTTCCCTTTAGGGTCACTACAGTCTTTAACCAGGGTGTGTGGACGCTCCCTCTGTGTCTTCATCCTGTAGTGCTGCCTGCTGTTCTCAGAGTGACAGTCTGCTGGATACTCGAATGACGCTGCGCTGGCCATTATATAATGTAGCGATTTTTTGAAAAATGCCAGCCTACTGGATCAATGGGGGAGGGGTTTCGCCAACGGTCACTTCTCAGGTCTAGCGACTTAGCAACTTGGCTAACTAGTAGCTTAGCAACTTGGCTATCTAGTAGCTTATCAACTTGGCTAGCTAGCAACTTGGCTAACTAGTAGCTTAGTAACTTAGCTAACTAGCCAAAACTTTAGGTGACGGACCTAGCTAGTTTAGCTGGCCAGCTCGTGAACTGAAGTTATTTTATAAATCAGGGCGTTGTTCTGGTCTTTTTCCTCTCGGGATATAAATGTTACTCCGCGGTGATTATTTATTACAAACTTTCCTTACCCTTCAGTGTGGAGAACAGATCTGTCTGCAAATTCAGTGGTTCGAATCCCTTTCTCTCTGTTGTATGGTTCCCTGTCTTTCTTCTTTTATCCTGTCAAGATCCTTACTTGTTCATGTTCTTTGCTTTCACAAGTAAAAATTCTTTTTCTTTTCTTCCTTTCTTTATTCTTATTCCTCCTTTCTGGTATATGTCTCTTTCTGTTATCTTGTATTGCTATCTTGCTGCTTGTGCTAGGCTATGCTATATTTTATGTTTAAAATATTTTAGCCGAATTTAATACTTTTATAAAACGAATTATGTTTACTGTTAATATTTTTTGTGATAGTAACTATTTTCTAGGGTCCATCTGGTTTTAAAAAAATACGAAAAAGGAAAAAATTTCAGGAGCTCATCTGAAGCATGACTCTCTCTCTATGATATCTCTCTCTCTCTCTCTGTCTCTCTCTCTCTCTGTCTGTCTCTCTCTCTCTGTCTCACCTGACTGTAGTTCTGTGTGCATGCATGTGTGTGGGTGTGTGCAGGTGTGTGTGCTTGTGTAGGTGTAGGGGTGAGTGTGTGTGTGTGTGTAAGGGTGAGTGTGTGTGTGTGTAAGGGTGAGTGTGTGTGTGTTTAGGGTTGAGTGTGTGTGTGTGTGTGTGTGTGTGTAGGGGTGAGTGTGTGTGTGTGTGTGTGTGTGTAGGAGTGTGTGTGTGTGGGTGTGTGTGTGGGTGTAGGTGTAGGGGTGAGTGTGTGTGTGTAGGGGTTAGTGTGTGTGTGTGTTTGTGTAGGGGTGAGTGTGTGTATGTGTGTAGGGGTGAGTGTGTGTGTGTGTGTGTGTGTGTGTGTGTGTGTGTGTGTGTGTGTGTGTGTGTGTGTGTGTGTGTGTGTGTGTGTGTAGGGGTGAGTGTGTGTTGTTGGGTTTTATATTGATGAAATCGTCCTAAACATTACAAAATCATGGGAGACTAACCCTATATATATGTGATAAATAAATGTGATAAAGACACAAAGAAAGAAGAGTAAAGACTGATCTAGGGTTATATATATATATAACACACACACACACACTCCATCAGTCACAGCATGGTCAACGATAAAATGAAGACGCTAGATGAAGTAATTTAGCAAAACACTTCAGGATAATTAAGAAACTTCAAGGTCTCACTCACAATGTGCTTTCAGCCTCCCTCTCACACACACACACACACACACTCTCTCTCTCTCACAAACACACACACACACTCACCGTCACAGGTTACAAACCCATTCCAAACACACACATTGTAAAACAAACCATACAGCTATTAGCTTTTAAAGTCAAGATACTGACAGTCAAATCAAAGAACAGCTGTGAGATTTCAGTCTTCTACCCACACGAACACTGAACCCAACCGCAGAAATGTGGTTACTGCAGAAATTTGTTACCCAGGGTTACCCAGTGTTACCCAGGGTTAACCAGGGTTACCCAGTGTTACCCAGTGTTACCCAGGGTTACCCAGCTGATCTACTGTGCCCTGAACTCCAAAACAAAAATCTACATGCGAAAGTGTAGTGCTGTTCCATGACAGAGGGGGGAGAGCAGGGTGGCTGTTCCATGGTGGAGGGGGGAGAGGGGAGGAGTATGTGGGAGGAGATCAGAACAAAAGTGTTTCAGCAGACAGAGATGGAGAGACATTTAGAGACACACACACGCACACACACACACACACACACACACACACACACACACACACACACACACACACACACACACACACACACACACACACACACACACACACACACACACACACACTCACAGACACACACATGCAAAGACACACACACAGACATGCACAGACAGACACACATACAAAGACACACATGCATGTGTGCGTGTGTGTGTGTGTGTGTGTGTGTGTGTGTGTGTGTGTGTGTGTGTGTGTGTGTGTGTGTGTGTGTGTGTGTGTGTGTGTGTGTGTGTGTGTGTGTGGTGTGTGTGTGTGTGTGTGTGTGTGTGCATGTATGTCTGTGTGTGGTGTGTGTGTGTATGTGTGTGTGTGTGTGTGTGTGTGTGGTGTGTGTGTGTAGAGGGGGGTTTTACATCATGAAAGAAAATGGCATAACTGCAATCAAGGTCAACGTACTCTGAGCATTCTTCCCCAATGTGTCAGTAAATGATCAGAATAACAAATAGTAGACTGTGTGTATGTGTATGTTTGTGTGTGTGTGTGTGTATGTGTGTGTGTGTGTGTGTGTGTGTGTGTGTGTGTGTGTGTACCAGCAACTCTGGTTAGCAGCGCTGTGGTGATGTTGCGGGCATTGGGCCTCACTCGAAAGGTTACTGCAGGACCCAGAACCCTGAGAGAGAGAGAGAGAGAGAGAGAGAGAGAGAGGGAGAGGGAGAGAGGGAGAGGAGAGGGAGAGAGGGAGAGAGAGGGAGAGGGGGGGAGAGGGAGAGAGAGAGAGAGGGAGAGGGAGAGGGAGGGAGAGGGAGAGAAAGGGAGAGAGAGAGGGAGAGAGAGATGCACTTTTCATTTATGTTATTTAACGAAATAAATGTAAATGTCCAGGCACCAGCTTACAGACTGTAACACTGCTGACTGACAAGCTGCAGGTCAGATCTTCCTCTGGACAGTGTTCTATTACACAAGCTGATGCTTAGGAACCCGTGGAGCCTCCACACTCACCGTCCGTTTGTGTAAGCTCTGAAACACCACGAGAAGCCACGTTCTGCACCACGGTGCCTGACATGAACCACCATCCACCAACCCTGAAGCCTCGTCTCTGCCCTGAAGCCTCGTCTCTGTCCTGAAGCCTCGTCTCTGTCCTGCACACAGCCGGTGGAGTGAACGTCTCCAGGCTGTAACTGCAGCAGAGTCACTGGCTGCCTTCAAATGACTCAAGACTCAACACTCACCTCTGAGTCACTAAGCACTTAAATATGTTTTCCTTCTTCTTTCCCAATTATGTATGTCACTGTGTACAAGGGCACACACCCTACCAGACACACACACCCTACCACACACACACACACCCTACTACACACCCTGCACATGTCCAACACACCAAACACTACCCCTACCACACACCCTGATTATACCCACCAATCACATCCACACACCAACTAACCAAGAAATTACTTTCTAGGAGTGAGATATCCTGACACATGTGGATTTCCATGGTGTGAAAGTGTCTATTGTGGAAATAACAGCGCAAGTGGACATTATTATAAGGGCAGCAGGTCCTCTGTACTGGGTCTGACTGGTACTAAAGGAATGGACACTATTGGGCTTCTCACCCGTATGGCCTGAGCACAACGCAGTCTTCTAACTTTACGACTTTTGAAGAGGTGAAGTGGGGAGTACGAATGGAGACTGAGTGCCAAAGAGAGCCAATCAGACCCAAGCAGAACCAAGCTGAACCAATCAGAACCAAGTAAAGCCACAGAGAACCAATCAGAATGACGCAAAGCCAAGGAGGAGCAACCAGAACCAAGCAAAGCCAAGGAGGACCAATCAGAATGAAGCAAAGCCAAGGAGGACCAATCAGAAGCAAGCAAAGCCAAGGAAAAAAACATAAATTGTAAAACAGACCCAGACTGAACCAATATAACAGAACAGAGGAGACATGAAAAGTGGGAAAGTTACAGAGAGACAGAAAGGAGAGATGAAGAGAATGAGACAGACAGAAAGGAGAGATGAAGAGAATGAGAGAGAGACAGAAAGGAGAGATGAAGAGAATGAGGGAGAGACAGAAAGGAGAGATGAAGAGAATGAGACAGACAGAAAGGAGAGAGATGATGAGAATGAGAAAGAGAGAAAGGAGAGATGACAGAAAGGAGAGATGAAGAGAATGAGGGAGAGACAGAAAGGAGAGATGAAGAGAATGAGGGAGAGACAGAAAGGAGAGATGAAGAGAATGAGACAGACAGAAAGGAGAGATGACAAGAATAAGACAGACAGAAAGGATAGACAAAGAGAATAAGACAGACAGAAAGGATAGACAAAGAGAATGAGACAGACAGAAAGGAGAGATGACGAGAATAAGAGACAGAAAAGAGAGATGACGAGAATAAGACAGACAGAAAGGAGAGATGACGAGAATAAGACAGACAGAAAGGAGAGATGACGAGAATAAGACAGACAGAAAGGAGCGACGAAGAGAATGAGACAGACAGAAAGGAGAGATGAAGAGAATGAGACAGACAGAAAGGAGAGATGAAGAGAATGAGACAGACAGAAAGGAGAGATGAAGAGAATGAGACAGACAGAACTACATAGCGAGCAAAAGAAACAAAAAAGAGAAAATGAATCTGTCACCAAAGAAAATCCTATTCACACGTCTGCAGGAGGTGAGAGTGATTCAGACATAACCTTTCAGCCTCCTCACACACACACACACACACAGACACAAGCACACACACGCACACACATATAAGCACACGCACACACACGCTCACACACCCGCACACACATGTACACACATACATGCTCACTTTCTATAAGAAACCCTTCTGTACACTTGTGCTACTCTTGAGCTTGCCACACAGTGAGCCTCTTCTGTCCTCCACAGAACAGACGTGGTATCAGGATCAGACGACATGTAAAACTGCAGACTGCTCCCAGATCAGAAAGAAGCCCACACACTTGTATCCTTAATAGGCACAAATTAAATACCTTCTAAATACCTTAATACCTACATTACCTCTGTGCTCACAACAGGAATCTGTTTCTCTCTCACTCACACACACACATAGTAACCCTAATAAATAATAAATAATAACCCTTTCTAACAAAAACACACCCCAATAACACACCTCAATAACACACCTCAATAACACACCCCAAAAACACACCCCAAAAACACACCCCAAAACACACCCCAAAAACACACCTCAATAACACACCTCAAAAACACACCCTAATAACACACCCCAAAAACACACCCCAATAACACACCCCAAAAACACACCCCAAAAACACACCTCAATAACACACCCCAATAACACACCCCAATAACACACCCCCAATAACACACCCCAATAACACACCCCAATAACACACCCCAATAACACACCTCAATAACACACCTCAATAACACACCCCAATAACACACCCCAAAAACACAAACACCCCAAAAACACAAACACACCCCAATAACACACCCCAAAAACACACCCCAAAAACACACCCCAAAAACACAAACAAACACACCCCAATAACACACCCCAAAAACACACCCCCAAAAACACACCCCAAAAACACACCCCAAAAACACACCCCAAAAACACACCCCAAAAACACACCCCAATAACACACCCCAATAACACACCCCAATAACACACCCCAATAACACACCCCAATAACACACCCCAAAAGCACACCCCAATAACACACCCCAATAACACACCCCAATAACACACCCCAAAAACACACCCCAATAACACACCCCAATAACACACCCCAATAACACACCTCAATAACACACCCCAATAACACACCCCAATAACACACCCCAATAACACAAAGGGGCACCATGGGATCCATCAGAGACCAAACCAGAACCAGACCAAACCAGAATCAGACCGAATCAGAACCAGACCGTTACAATGTAGAGACTGAGAATCACATTCAGTATTCATTATTCAGAAGGATCTACAGCTAAGAGGCTGTTGTGTCCACGCGACCCATTCTTTCACAAATGTTTGTAAAAAAAAAAGTCTGCATGGATGGTGAGCGAATACTTTTGGCAATATAGTGAGTATCATAATACCACTGTAATATATACATCATAATACCACTGTAATATATACATCATAATACCACCGTAATATATACATCATAATACCACTGTAATATATACATCATAATACCACCGTAATATATACATCATAATACCACCGTAATATATACATCATAATACCACCGTAATATATACATCATAATACCACTCTAAACCCTCCGTGTCTGAGATCTGAAGCAATGAATCTCTTACAACTCAAATAAGCTAAAGAGAGCCGTCACGGAACTAAAGTTGGTTTGTTCTGATTTAGTGCGTATTCTGTCTGTGAGACAAGGTTGTGCTCCGTCCTGCTGGTGTAAATTGGACTGTAGTTCCACAGACATCACAGAGTCCCTGGCTGCATCAGTTCACACTGTTCCCAGCTCCCACAGCGGGCAAAGCAAAAGCCTTTAATAACTACAGTGCTTCTGCAGACACAGAGCTAATGACCTAAGCTAATAACCTTCTGAAGACACGCCCCTCTGTAGACACGCCCCTCTGAAGATATGCCCCTCTATTGACACGGCGCTCTGTTCAAAATCTTAATGTTTACTGTTTTTCAAAGCACATTTCCCAAAAAAACGTAAGCAGGACACACTGCTGTTACACAAGTCCTGTCATCCTGCACCAGCAGTTCCAATATCAAAGCAGCAGGTTTTTCTGGTTCTGCATCACTGGTTTGGAGACCCGGTCCAGATAAGCTCCCCCCTTAACCTGCCTGTCCTTCCAGATAAGCTCCACCCTTAACCTGCCTGTCCTTCCAGATAAGCTCCCCCCTTAACCTGCCTGTCCTTCCAGATAAGCTCCACCCTTAACCTGCCTGTCCTTCCAGATAAGCTCCACGCTTAACCTCCCTGTCCTTCCAGATAAGCTCCACCCTTAACCTGCCTGTCCTTCCTTAACCTGCCTGTCCTTTCAGATAATACCCTTAACCTCCCCCTTCCAGATAAGCTCCCCCCTTAACCTGCCTGTCCTTCCAGATAAGCTCCACCCTTAACCTGCCTGTCCTTCCAGATAAGCTCCACCCTTAACCTCCCTGTCCTTCCAGATAAGCTCCACCCTTAACCTCCCTGTCCTTCCTGACCCACTTTCTACTCTGCATTCTCTAAAGGCTTTATAATGCTGATCAGTGCTTTATAATGCTGATCAATGCTTTATAATGCTGATCAATGCTTTATAATGCTGTATAATCCTGATCAATGCTTTATAATGCTGTATAATCCTGATCAATGCTTTATAATGCTGTATAATGCTGATCAATGCTGTATAATGCTGATCAATGCTTTATAATGCTGTATAATCCTGATCAATGCTTTATAATGCTTATCAATGCTTTGGAATTCTTTATAATTTCATTTTATCTTTACAGCAGATATTAATTTCCACTTCAATTAATATCCAAAATCGGTGTAAATTTCAGTTAACTAGAAGATACTTCACACGTATGCAACAGTACACACACACACATATGCATCCCAACAGTACACACACGTATGCATCCCAACACACACACACACAACAATGACATATTGCATATACAGTAGTGTAAAAATGTGTGCATTATCTTTGACAGCTGAAAGTGTGATGCACTGGGGGGTTTATATATATATTCATAATATTGGTCAGTCTGTATTTGTGTGCAACATCATAGGAACTTAACTAAATAACAGAATGCACAATGTAAAAAGGATATAAGCAAACTATACGTATGCTCTCTCTCTCTCTCACTCACACACACACACACACACACACACACACACACACACACACACACACATGTATGAGTACCTTGATGGCAATTCAGACAAAACAAAAAACAAAAAATGAATTCACAGGATTTCAAGTGGACAAAGTTCCTGGGAATATTATAGTCAGGCCTATGACCTATGACCTATGACCTTCCACACTCATGTTCAGTCCTGAGACTGTTAATTACGTCTGTCAGGAATCAGCTGCGTCTGTTCCGTAGCTCACCTGGTAGAGCATGCAGAACGAGGTCCTGACGACACCAAGGTCATGGGGTCAGGTTCCACGCACTATACGAACTGAGAAACATATGTGAGTCACTCTGGGTAAGAGCATCCCCTAAGTGACATGCTGAGCGTTAGTGAAGAATCCTTTTAAATAAAGTTTCTAGACATTGTTCCAGAGTGTGGTGTGTGTTTGAGCAGCGGGGTCAGGCAGGTCGGTGAGATCGTGCTCACTCTCCATTTCAAACCTTCTGGCATCTTCACTTTGAAAAACAAGTGGGGAATTTAATCAGTCCAAGCACCACGCGAGCAGTTGTGCTTCCATTAGTGCAGCTCGGCGCTCTGCAGACCTCATGCCAACACGCAGCACTACTGAAAAGGCTCCACATCATAATACAATAACAGCATTATGCATGTTTAAAGGCCTTGAAATCCTCACATGAACAAACCCAGAGTGGCTGCAAATGTCCAGTAAAACTTCAGTTATTTTCTGCTGTGACGCACAGTCTTGTCTTTATGTGTTTATCTGTTCAGGACATCAGGATGTCTTCAAGGCTGTGTGTGTTTTTCTGATCATAACATCACTATATATACAGTGCTGTCTAACATGTTCATCAGTGTGTGTACAGGACAGTGTAACATGTTTATCAGTGTGTGTTCAGGACAGTGTAACATGTTTATCAGTGTGTGTACAGGACAGTGTAACATGTTTATCAGTGTGTGTTCAGTGCAGTAGAACATGTTCATCAGTATGTTTATGAGTGTGTGTACAGGACAGTGTAACATGTTTATGAGTGTGTTTATGAGTGTGTGTACAGGACAGTGTAACATGTTTATCAGTGTGTGTTCAGGACAGTGTAACATGTTTATCAGTGTGTGTACAGGACAGTGTAACATGTTTATCAGTGTGTGTACAAGACAGTGTAACATGTTTATCAGTGTGTGTACAGGACAGTGTAACATGTTTATCAGTGTGTGTTCAGTGCAGTAGAACATGTTCATCGGTATGTTTATGAGTGTGTGTACAGGACAGTGTAACATGTTTATCAGTGTGTGTTCAGGACAGTGTAACATGTTTATCAGTGTGTGTACAGGACAGTGTAACATGTTTATCAGTGTGTGTTCAGGACACAGAGGGTAAAGGGTACAGGTGGAGAGCACTACATGAAGAGTATTAGGTAAAGGGTATAGTATAGTAAAGGGTATAGTATAGTGGGTGAAGGGTACTGGGTAAAGGTACTGGGTGATGGGTGCTGGGTAAAGGTACTGGGTGAAGGGTACTGGGTGAAGGGTACTGGGTGAAGGGTACTGGGTAAAGGTACTGGGTAAAGGTACTGGGTGATGGGTACTGGGTAAAGGGTGCTGGGTGAAGGTACTGGGTGATGGGTGCTGGGTGATGGGTGCTGGGTAAAGGTACTGGGTAAAGGTACTGGGTGAAGGGTACTGGGTAAAGGTACTGGGTGAAGGGTACTGGGTAAAGGTACTGGGTGATGGGTGCTGGGTAAAGGTACTGGGTAAAGGTACTGGGTGAAGGGTACTGGGTAAAGGTACTGGGTAAAGGTACTGGGTGATGGGTGCTGGGTAAAGGTACTGGGTAAAAAGGGTACTGGGTAAAGGTACTGGGTGATGGGTAAAGGTACTGGGTAAAGGTACTGGGTAAAGGTACTGGGGGTACTGGGTAAAGGTACTGGGTAAAGGGTACTGGGTGAAGGGTACTGGGTAAAGGTACTGGGTAAAGGTACTGGGTAAAGGTACTGGGTAAAGGTACTGGGTGAAGGGTACTGGGTAAAGGTACTGGGTAAAGGTACTGGGTAAAGGTACTGGGTGAAGGGTACTGGGTAAAGGTACTGGGTGAAGGGTACTGGGTAAAGGTACTGGGTGAAGGGTACTGGGTAAAGGTACTGGGTAAAGGTACTGGGTGAAGGGTACTGGGTAAGGGTACTGGGTAAAGGTACTGGGTAAAGGTACTGGGTAAAGGGTACTGGGTAAAGGGTACTGGGTAAAGGTACTGGGTAAAGGTACTGGGTGAAGGGTACTGGGTGAAGGGTACTGGGTGAAGGGTACTGGGTGAAGGGTACTGGGTAAAGGGTACTGGGTAAAGGTACTGGGTGAAGGGTACTGGGTAAAGGTACTGGGTAAAGGTACTGGGTGATGGGTACTGGGTAAAGGGTGCTGGGTGAAGGTACTGGGTGATGGGTGCTGGGTGATGGGTACTGGGTGAAGGGTACTGGGTAAAGGTACTGGGTGATGGGTGCTGGGTGAAGGGTACTGGGTAAAGGTACTGGGTGAAGGGTACTGGGTAAAGGGTACTGGGTAAAGGGTACTACTGGGTACTGGGTGAAGGGTACTGGGTAAAGGTACTGGGTAAAGGTACTGGGTGATGGGTGCTGGGTAAAGGTACTGGGTAAAGGTACTGGGTGAAGGGTACTGGGTAAAGGTACTGGGTAAAGGTACTGGGTAAAGGTACTGGGTGATGGGTGCTGGGTAAAGGTACTGGGTAAAGGTACTGGGTGATGGGTACTGGGTGAAGGGTACTGGGTACTGGGTACTGGGTAAACTGGGTAAAGGTACTGGGTGAAGGGTACTGGGTAAAGGTACTGGGTAAAGGTACTGGGTAAAGGTACTGGGTGATGGGTGCTGGGTGAAGGGTACTGGGTGAAGGGTACTGGGTGAAGGGTACTGGGTGAAGGGTACTGGGTAAAGGTACTGTAAGGGTACTGGGTGAAGGGTACTGGGTGAAGGGTACTGGGTAAAGGGTGTGTTGCATGGTGGTACAGGAAAGGTATCAGTAAAGGTTGATTGTGAGGTTGATTGTGAGCACTTACGACAGCTGAAGGAAGTCCGTCACATGCAGCTTCACCCTCTCAGCCAAAACCTCCATCAGGCTCAACCCCTCATCAGTAGAGAGAGAGCTAGAAAAGAGAGAGAGAGAGATAGAATGAGAGGGAGAGAGGAGGAGAGAGAGGAGAGAAGAAGGAGGAGCGAGTGAGAGAAAGAAAGAGGTGGGGGGGGGTACAACAGCGAATTTTAAATAACAGCAATAAAACACAGATGCACCATGAACATGAACATAAAGCAGCAGTGTGTAGAGCAGCAGTGTGTGTGGAGCAGGTGTGTGTGTGTGTGTGTGTGTGTGTGTAGAGGTGTGTGTGTATGGGTGTGTGTGTAGAGGTGTGTGTGTAGAGGTGTGTGTGTGTGCGTAGAGGTGTGTAGAGGTGTGTGTGTGTGTAGAGGTGTGTAGAGGTGTGTGTGTGTGTGTGTGTAGAGGTGTGTGTGTGTGTGTGTGTGTGTAGAGGTGTGTGTGTGTGTGTGTGTGTGTGTGTGTGTAGAGGTGTGTGTGTGTGTGTGTGTAGAGGTGTGTGTGTAGAGGTGTGTGTGTGTGTGTGTGTAGAGGTGTGTGTGTGTGTGTGTGTGTGTGTGTGTGTGTGTGTGTAGAGGTGTGTGTGTGTGTGTGTGTGTGTGTGTGTGTGTAGAGGTGTGTGTGTGTATGTGCTTAGAGGTGTGTAGAGGTGTGTGTGTGTGTGTGTGTAGTGTGTGTGTGTGTGTGTGTGTGTGTAGAGGTGTGTGTGTAGAGGTGGGGTGGGGACCCAGGTGCACAAGGGTCATTTTATAAATGCATTTTCCTGTGATGGGCAAAACAATAATGTGTAAATGGCCATCATACAAAGTGTCACAGATTCATAATAAAGGCTGTGCAGCATCACCCATCTCACACTCACACACTCACACACACACACACACACACATTACATGAATCAATGCACACATTTTTACACATACACATGCACAATTACAACCAAATGAACATGTATATACATACACGGATGGCTGCACGCACACACACACACACAGAATGAAGGTGAGAATTAAAGTCTTATTTATAGGTCACTCTACGGCTCCAGGAGCCCCCCTAATACACACGCCAGTCTGTGTCCTCTGTGACATTATTTACTTCTTCATGGAGATCAGGTTCTCATGACAATAGGAACACACACACACACACTTTATGATGTGATTTTACTTAGAAAAACTGAAAGAGGCAAAATTTGAAGACTATGTCAGGTTACAGGTAGGGTGAGATTTAGGTTAAGGTTTAGAGCAGAGTTTGGGTTAGGTTCAGGGTTAGGTTACACACACACACACACACACACACAGTGATGGGTAGGATGATAAAGAGAATGAAATATTTTCAAAGGAAAAGGAAAGAGTGAGAGTAGAAGAAAAATGAAAATAAATAGAAAAAGAAAGAAATAGAGAAATAGAGAAATAGAGAGAGAGAGAGAAAAAGTAGAAAATGGGGGAAAGCCCCAAAGCACTAAAGGTGACTAGTCTGATAAAGCTGTGAGATCATTACGCCCCTTACACACTTCCCAATGAATGGTGCAGTGAGCTGGTGTTCAGTGCAGTGAGCTGGTGTTCAGAGCAGTGAGCTGGTGTTCAGTGCAGTGAGCTGGTGTTCAATGCAGTGAGCTGGTGTTCAGTGCAGTGAGATGGTGTTCAGTGCAGTGAGCTGGTGTTCAGTGCAGTGAGCTGGTGTTCAGAGCAGTGAGCTGGTGTTCAGTGCAGTGAGCTGGTGTTCAGAGCAGTGAGATGGTGTTCAATGCAGTGAGATGGTGTTCAGTGCAGTGAGATGGTGTTCAGTGCAGTGAGATGGTGTTCAATGCAGTGAGCTGGTGTTCAGTGCAGTGAGCTGGTGTTCAGTGCAGTGAGCTGGTGTTCAGTGCAGTGAGCTGGTGTTCAGAGCAGTGAGCTGGTGTTCAATGCAGTGAGCTGGTGTTCAGTGCAGTGAGCTGGTGTTCAGTGCAGTGAGCTGGTGTTCAATGCAGTGAGATGGTGTTCAGTGCAGTGAGCTGGTGTTCAGTGCAGTGAGCTGGTGTTCAGTGCAGTGAGCTGGTGTTCAGTGCAGTGAGATGGTGTTCAGTGCAGTGAGCTGGTGTTCAGTGCAGTGAGATGGTGTTCAGTGCAGTGAGATGGTGTTCAGTGCAGTGTGCCAGTGTACAGTGGTAATGCCTATTAACAAGATACTGTGGGCATAGTTGACAGCAGACTAACCATGGATAACAGCAGCTAGACATGCACCGACATTTTTAACTCACTCCGCAGTGATGATGTAGCCAAAGTATCCGTGGGGATGGGGACTGGCTGACTCCTCCACCCGAAACCTCTGCTCCACCCCTGCACCATTCTCCATCTCCCCCTTCACCATATTCTTCTTCTGGGGTTCTGCTCCTGCCTGGGAGTCCTGGTCTCTGGGAGAGTCCTCGTTAATGGGGGAGTCCTCGTTAATGGGGGAGTCCTCGTTCCAGTGCAGCTCCATCTCTGAGTCCTCGACGGGCTCCAAAACCACAGTGTCTGGCTCCATTGTCTTCTTTATCAAGCCCAGGTCAGTCTGGGTGGTTCGGCTCTGGACATTTTCCCATCCAGCTGCCTTCACTCCTGCAGGGCTTGCTGGGAACATGTTGTGGCCCAGAAAGACCTCTTCACCCTGGGCAGGAGCAGCTCCGTCAGGAGCAGAGTCTCTGCTCAGGAACTCCAGAAGTTGACTGATAAAACCTCCATCCTACAAAAAGGATATGCTGGTCGTTAGTGTTAAGAGTTGCGTGTCCTTGTCGGTTTAAAAATATTAATAGAAATCAAGCCAAAGACAATATCTGAGACGTTTGCTTTATATAAATGAATACATACTTTACAAATTCAATTTGTTTGTGAATAGATTCCAATGTTAGAGAAGCACACTGAAGATCTGTGTCCACACAGGCGCAGCGAGGACACTGATATGCTGGTGAGGTCAGAAGCAGCAGCTTTGTTTCCCAGAAATGTGGAGGTGAACTTCCTGTCCTGAGGTGAACTTCCTGTCCTGAGGTGAACTTCCTGTCCTGAGGTGAACTTCCTGTCTTGCACTGCAGAGCAGCCTGATGTTCAAGACCTTACTGAGCTGGAGGAGCAGCACTGACATGCTTGCTGACACACTGTCTTTATTTCACAATACATATTAGTGCGTAGTAACAAGCATTCACTATTCATTCCTGGAGTTTTTGAACAAGAACTCATTCCAGTTTGCGGTGACAAACCCGTTGGACAGTGTGTTCTTTACATGCATCCACACTTCATTCATACTCCAGTCAATACACACTTATTGTGTGCTATAAAGACTTGAGCTCGGGTGAAGATCAGAGCTGCAATCCATCACCTACAGTCCAAACATCGAACTTCTTCTATGAGTGGTAGAAACCACATGTTCCTGGTACCCAGGCCCTCTCCTGTCTCTGTGGTGACCCATCACCTGACCCATAACTTAGCACAGATCACCCCCTAGTGGTGTAAAGTAATATTTATACACATCTACAAAGAAAACTACAGGCACCATTGGCTCCTACACACTAGTCCTTAATTGTTAAACTAGTCACAGGAGCCTAAATGTCTGCATGTGTCTTTGGTAGGTTCCCAGCGCCCAGGGGGATGTGGTCTTCACCATTATTCCTTACCCAACTTCTTCCAGCATTTTGTGCTTTCATGGACGTCTTTAACTGACTAACAACAGTGCTCTTATTCCAATATGTCTCCTCAGACATCTGATGCTTCACACTACTTTGCAACAATCATATGATACCTTGTTGACTCATTACCAATACATTTTAACCGTGTTGTGCAACCAGAAGACCAACTGGTCCAACGTGACCTGTCTGAACATTTTGTCCATTCTCATGACCAGTGCTGCAGTTGGAAGTTCAAGCTTTGGAAATGTTGTCGGCTTTTAAAGATGCTACTCTGGCCTTCCAAGGGTAAAAGCAAGGCTTGCCTCGTTGCCATGGTTCCCTAGCCTTAAGTCAGATCTCAAAATCATACTCACAAGCATCTGCGAAGTGATTTAATAGGTTTGAGCACATTGTTCTGGATAGATACAGCAATTCACCTTTAGATGAGATATCTTGCATGAATTATTTAAGCACTCGGTCACAGTGAGAGGGCTTGAGGTATGCCATCATCCCTCCCCGTGTTTCCTGCACACCTCTCGGAAACAGCTTGAGTGGAGACGTGGATCTGAGAGGATCACAGATGGAACTAATCACAGAAAAAATGTTCTCGTCTTGTGTAAGGTTGATCTTCAATTTTTATCTTGAACACAAAGGTGTACAGTTCTGTACATGAGCTCTTTCCAATGGTAGTTCTGTACGTGAGTTCTGTCAGACGGTAGTGTGTCTCTGTACGTGAGTTCTGTCAGATGGCAGGATGTCCCTGTACGTAAGTTCTGTCAGATGGCAGGATGTCCCTGTACGCAAGTTCTGTCTGACGGTAGTGTGTCCCTGTACGCAAGTTCTGTCAGACGGTAGTGTGTCTCTGTACGTGAGTTCTGTCAGATGGCAGGATGTCCCTGTACGTAAGTTCTGTCAGACGGCAGGATGTCCCTGTACGTAAATTCTGTCAGATGGTAGTGTGTCCCTGTACGCAAGTTCTGTCAGACGGTAGTGTGTCCCTGTACGTGAGTTCTGTCAGATGGCAGGATGTCCCTGTACGCAAGTTCTGTCAGACGGTAGTGTGTCCCTGTACGCAAGTTCTGTCAGACGGTAGTGTGTCCCTGTACGTAAGTTCTGTCAGACGGTAGTGTGTCCCTGTACGCAAGTTCTGTCAGACGGTAGTGTGTCCCTGTACGCAAGTTCTGTCAGACGGTAGTGTGTCCCTGACACTTGATGATCTCCTGTGGTTCTAACAGATTTGGGGCATTGGTGCCACTTCAGCTTTGGGATCTGGAATCTCAAGATCTTTCAAATCCATTTTTTTAGATCTTGTGAATTTAGAATATAATCCTAATCCACAGGGATCCTTTATGCTGTGGCCTCTGTTTCAGTATTGGACACCGCAGACTACACTACATTACACTGCATGGGCTACAGATCAAGTTAGTCTTGCAAGCTTTACTTCACTGTAACACTGGTACGAGTCCAGGAGGAAGAGATTAAACACTGGCATGAGTCCAGCATGAACACTCCCAACACCCCCAACATGAACACACCCAACACCCCCAACATGAACACTCCCAACACCCCCAACATGAACACACCCAACACCAGTCACCTGATCCATCATTCAGTGCAGTTCAACTCTATTGGTGTAAAGAAAACAACTCAAACAAAACTGACTCCTACACAGTGGATCCTCAACACAGTTCAACACAGTGTCTCTCACATATTCAGTTGTTTATGAAAGAAATGTGGAAGAAACAATCAAACTTTTGGGAAGAAAAATCATTATTATTTATCATCTACCAAAAGAGCACTTTTATTTCTTTTTGTGTCTTTGAGATGTGGTATTGTGGTTTTACCTTTTCATCTGACTTTGGGTTGTTTTCTTCAGGTTGTTCCTCTGTAAACAACAACCACATGAATAGAAGGATATTTGGAGAGGAAGAGGGAGGAGCTTTGGAGGGATATTTGGAGAGGAAGAGGGAGGAGCTTTGGAGCGATATTTGGAGAGGAAGAGGAAGGAGCTTTGGATGGATATTTGGAGAGGAAGAGGGAGGAGCTTTGGAGGGATATTTGGAGAGGAAGAGGGAGGAGCTTTGGAGCGATATTTGGAGAGGAAGAGGGAGGAGCTTTGGAGGGATATTTGGAGAGGAAGAGGGAGGAGTTTCGGAGCGATATTTGGAGAGGAAGAGGGAGGAGCTTAGGAGCGATATTTGGAGAGGAAGAGGGAGGAGCTTTGGAGGGATATTTATATGGAGGGTGTGACACTGAAGGGTGCAGTGGGCACCTCTGGTGAAAGTTAGAAAGTTATAGCACACCCAATGATATGAAATATATTATATAATCTAACCCATAAGCTTGAAGGATGGTCATTTGCCATTGTCTTTATTCAAGGAGACGTAAACATGAATGATCCCATGAATGATCCCAAATACGTGTCTTGTCTGTGACCATCCGCCTCCGCTGGTGCCTCCCAAACATCCCAGTGTTTCCTGGCCTTTCAGTTTTTCCTACAAATGCATATTCTATTGGGCGTGGATGCTCTTTATTAGTTAGCAAAGACAAACAGTTATGCTATCAAGGAATTGTTAGATTTAGAAAGTGTTTTCCCCTTTATGTAGCTCGTGTGTGTGTGTGTGTGTACCTGGGTTATCTCCAGCCTTCTTCACTTGCTGTTCAACAGCAGCAGGCTCCCTCTTCATCTCCTCCTCTTCATCACCCTCTTCATGGTCTATGACCTCACCACCTTTGACCCCCTTCACTCCCCCCACCACCTGCAGCGCTGTGAGCTGCTGGAGGCCACGTGGGGTCAGGGTGTCTGTGCTGATGCTCTGATGCCAGAGATGTTCAACACCTTGGATGAGAAAGACAACAACAGCAGGAGAGGACTGTGAGACAGGAAGGGACTGTGAGACAGGAGGGGACTGTGAGACAGGAGGACCGATCTTCTCCCTTCTTCAGGACATCTTCCACACCCCCGTTTCTGTTATGTTCTGTTATGTTCTGTTATGTTCTACATATGTCACTCCCATAAGGGTATAAAGCCCTTTCACAACCAGGTGATGCCTCACACGTCATGTTCCATCACAGGTGAGTTGTGCCATCAGAGCTGAAGGTAAAACCTACTGTGCCCTGGGTTGAGCGGGTCTGCAGGAGCATGCCGGGTCACTGCTGATCCGAACTGTAGTTTGGGCCTAGGAGGTTGTTTGGAAACACTCGGAGCCTCGTCTCCTCTGGAAGGACCAGCACGCTGAAAGCTGAAGACCTTCTTCTGCAAGGGTGTGGGGAGCCCAACCTTCGACCCAGACAGGTAGCGCTGCACAGCGGACAGGAGCCCAGTGCGATCAGGCCCGGTCAGGGTGGGAGAGCCCAGTGGGGGCAGTTTAGGGGGGGGCTGGAGAAAGGTGGTAGACAGTGGTGCTGGTGACCTTCTGGGAGCGTCGGCGGAGTAATCAGGCACTGTGTGGGCTCTAGACTGGAAAGGGAAACAAGATCCAGTCCATTAGTTCTAAAAAAGATAATCACATAAGTGTCTGTAAACAGGAAGAAGAGAGGACATTGTGTTCGCTCTAGAGGCAGAAAGATCAAATCAGTCTAGACTGGAGACAGAAATATCAAATCAGTCTAGACTGGAGACAAAAAGATCATATCTGTACATCAGTTTTATACTAGAGAACTGGCTTTTTATTTGAGACAGAGAAGACGTATCACGCTGTTAGCTCTAGACTGAAGAGAAGACGTATCACGCTGTTAGCTCTAGACTGAAGAGAAGACGTATCACGCTGTTAGCTCTAGACTGAAGAGAAGACGTATCACGCTGTTAGCTCTAGACTGAAGAGACGACGTATCATGCTGTTAGCTCTAGATGGAAGATTTAACTTTAAAATCTCAACATATCGAGATCATTCACTGAATGCTCATTAAGATCCAGTTATAAATATTCCAAAAACATTTGATGAAAATGCACCATCTATAGATTATATCTACTGTTTCTAATCTTGACTGAAAAGCACTTTAGTTTAAGATGAACTGATGAGTCCACTGTATGTATGTAACGTGTACGCTCAAACGTGTACGCTCAAACGTGTACGCTCAAACGTGTACGCTCAAACGTGTACGCTCAAATGTGTTCTCAACTCCAGAGGCAGTTCACTGGTGTCTGCACTCTGTGCTGCTTGTTTGTGCGATCTCTTATATCTCTTCACTCTTCTCTCTCTTTCTGTCTCTCTGTCTCTCTATCGCTGCTCCTGTGGAATGGAAGACTCTGCAAACACTGAATCAGCAGGGTGGAGCAGAAGCAGTGATGTTCTATGTGTCTTATATGTTTTAATACCTCTGGTTTCTCTTTTATAGGTATGACAGTATATTGAGATTCTTTAGCAACTTCCTATATATTCTGAATTGCTATAATTGCTATAACATCAGTGAGATTTGTTATAATATGAACATAAATTAATATAGTAACATACATTAGTATTACAATAGTAACATTCAGATATCCTGCTGTAACCATGGGGGGAGGGGGTATTTTGTTTTGCTGCACATACAAAAGTCAAAAGGCTATTTTTTTAACGTATTTAACGTATTTTAATGTATGTTTTGCAAAATTAATGTGCAACTGTTAACAAATAAAACTTTCAATTGAATATTTTATTTAAATATTTTCTTAAATTATTAACACAGTGAACAATAATATTTACATGTTGTGAAATACAGCTAAATAGATTGCTAGACCCTTACCTGTCCTTGAAGATTCTGTTTAGAGGAAGTGACATCAGGTGGCAGGAAACCAAGTTGCTGTAAGTTCCTGTGCAGAGTCCTGTCCTTTTGAGCCTCGTGTCTGTTCAGCTTCCTGTTGTCTGCCTCAGCAGGAGGAGCCCTGAGTACGGCAGACCAGAACCAACCAATCACATCACAGGAGAGTATGGCAGACCAGAACCAACCAATCACATCACAGGAGAGTACGGAAGACAAGAAGCAACCAATCACATCACAGGAGAGTAGGGCAGACCAGAACCAACCAATCACATCACAGGAGAGTAGGGCAGACCAGAACCAACCAATCACATCACAGGAGAGTACGGCAGACCAGAACCAACCAATCACATCACAGGAGAGTACGGCAGACCATAACCAACCAATCACATCACAGGAGAGTACGGCAGACCATAACCAACCAATCACATCACAGGAGAGTATGGCAGACCAGAACCAACCAATCACATCACAGGAGAGTATGGCAGACAAGAACCAACCAATCACATCAAAAGAGAGTACGGCAGACCAGAACCAACCAATCACATCATAGAAGAGTACGGCAGATCAGAACCAACCAATCACATCACAGGAGAGTATGGCAGACCATAACCAACCAATCACATCACAGAAGAGTATGGCAGACCATAACCAACCAATCACATCACAGGAGAGTACAGCAGACCAGAACCAACCAATCACATCACAGTACGGAAGACAAGAAGCAACCAATCACATCACAGGAGGCAGACCAGAACCAACCAATCACATCACAGGAGAGTAGGGCAGACCAGAACCAACCAATCACATCACAGGAGAGTAGGGCAGACCAGAACCAACCAATCACATCACAGGAGAGTATGGCAGACAAGAACCAACCAATCACATCACAGGCCACAGTTTGATTAATATGAAGCATTAAGGCAAACTGTCCCTTTAAACATGGAGGCCTCGCCCACTCACCTGGGGGGGAAGGTGAGCCACAGGTGCTGTACTGGCGTCCTGGGCAGCTCCACCAGCTCTCTGGCGATCACCTCCTGGGTGACATCATCCTGCCAGGTGTAGCCTGCACAGAACAGACGAAACGACAAGATCGGTCAACAGGCCACAAAAACACACACAAAGGAAGCTCAACAAAAAAGCATCTGAACATTTCTGACTTTTGCAGTGAAACCCAGTGCAGGAGTTTATGTGGAGAGGGACTCTGGACCACGAGTGCTGGTCACCGTCTGCCTCTCAAAACAGCCATTCCAAACATTCTCAGTTCATTCAGTTGACACCTCTGGATTACAAGCAGCACAGGCCGACACTGTAACCTTGCACTAGTGCACAAGGACTTCAATCATCTTTACTAACAACCTGAGCACCATGGCTGGTTTCACACAGGGCACCTCAAATGAGAAATGATTTCATGAAAATGAAAGATATGAAGATGTGAGAGGGGACGGTTTAGAGGCACGCTTTTATTTCATGACTTAATCGAAACCAAATACAACACAGGATCCTCACATGTTGAAGAGAATTAGTTGTGACAAGTTTTTGACACCCGGTATAGAGGGGGCAGGGTCTGTGTGACAGGTGAGGGGACAGTGGGTCTGGAGAAATGGCATCTCCTCCCTCTCATCACAATACAAAGCTTCAGACACAAGCATCGACAGGCAAGTACACTTAGTTTTTACAGATATAAAAATGACACTGATGGTTTACATCTGTTGAAGCTATTTTTTAGTCTTCGTGGTTCAGAGACTAAAAATGTTATCTGCTCCTTCTATTACCTCCATTAAAAACCCAATATTGCTTTTGGCAGTGTTTTATGGTGTCTCCTCCTCCGTGAGTTGGAGCTCTAGCACAAAGAACAGTGTAATGAACCTGCCAAAGTGCCCCTGAAAGGCCTCAGCATTGCCACAGCCAGGGGGTGCTCTCGAGTGGCTAGGGTGCACTGGGGTGGTTGTTCTAGACTGTTGGCAAGCAGAGCCAGCTGCATAGCAACACAGTCTCTCCAGATCCACCTGCATCCCCTGAAGCACATGCAGGTGTGACCTCATTATGACCTCATTATGACCTCATTAAACCTCTATCAGCCCAACACATTGTATGGCGCTAATCCGTTTATATGGCGACCTCTCCCCCTCTCTCCTCTCCTCTCTCTCCTCCCCCTCTCTCCTCCCCTCTCTCCTCCCCCTCTCTCCTCTCTCCTCCCCTCTCTCCTCTCCTCTCTCTCTCCTCTCCTCTCTCTCCTCCCCTCTCTCTCCTCCCCCTCTCTCTTCTCCCCTCTCTCTCTCCTCCTTTATCTCCTATTTTCATAGCACTTCTGACAACAGGTAATGTCACAAAGTAGCTTAACAGAGGTCCAAGTCCAGCCACAAGTGAGAAACACAGATGACAGTGATGAGGAAAGACTCCTTAACAGCCTGAAGGACCAGCATTCTGGCCGGCACCAGACAGCAGAACAGGAGCAAAATAAACAATAAGACAAAAAAGAAAAACAGCCCAGGCTCTTTGCATATGATGCAGACTCTTCCGGAACATTCTGTTGTTAATTAAACACCACTGCTGGGCAGAAGTGAATCGTTTTCTAAACTCTTCTTCTTAGGCAAAATTTTGAGGGAACTCACCTGGATGAGAAGCAACTCCACACATGAATCATCTCAAGATGCTTCACTGTTGGCATGACACAGGACTCATGGTAGTGCTCACAATTTGTTCTCCAGACAATCATTTGTCCAGATGTCCCAAAGAGTCTGAAGGGGGATTCATCACAGAAAACAACTTTACCCCAGTCCTGTGTAGTCCAGTCCCTGTACTTCCTGCAGAATGTTGGAGATGTTTTTCTTGGAGAGCAGTGGCTTCTTTGCTACCCTTCTTGACGTTCCTGAGCAAGTTCTGGACTGGTGGTGACCTGAGCCCTTAGCTGCATCCTCTATAGGAGACGGTCCTGATGCTGG